>CAUYUJ010015924.1:234906-247406 GCA_963575745.1 Prorocentrum cordatum | reverse complement strand
GCTGATGATGATGATGATGGTGGTGTTATGGCAATGTGTGCTGAACCGTCTCGGGATGATGCGACTTTCTGCTCAACGCTACCCGCGCTTTCACATATGGTTGCACCGTCGGCGAAGGGGGCAGAAGGACAAAGAAGTTACGTATTTATGAGGGTATGGGGGTGTCGTTTGGTTTGTGACACTTGCTTCTCGGTTCCGCGGGCATTCATCTGGGTGTGCTCGTTCCGCTTCCACGTTGCCACCTCATGCGAGGGGCTATACATCGTCCTCGCTCATCACTTTCCTTTCTTTTCCCCCTCGCTCCCGATTCCCGTTGCGCCCATGCTCCACCCTCCAAGTTGTTGCTCAATCTGCCTGGCGTGCTTTGCGCATTCCTCTTCGATATTCCCCCCTTGCTCGTTCTGTCATCGATAAGTGGATGCGGAAGAGGAGTGCGCACAGCACGCGGGGAAGAAATGGGAGAAGGATACACAGTGGATGAGAGGTGACGATTGAACACAAACACGTAAAACGAATATTGCGCATCAGATGGCACCGGCGGGCACGGAGCGGCGAACCTGGCTTGCCCAACGCGCGGCAGATTGAACTGTCGTTGACTGCATGAGGGCCTTGCAACAAGGGAGTTTGGAAAGTTCGTCAATATCAAAATATTTGCGTCGTCGGCGGCGGCCCGGCAGGGTCTCCTTCGCGCAAACGATGCCCCAACAGCAGATGCCGTCCTGGGACGCGCTGGTCGTGGTCGTCGTCGTCGGGGGGAGGGAGGGGTGGAGCTGAAGGACGGGGAGTGGGGGAAAACGAGACGCGGAAGCGTAGGAGCAGGAGGGAGGAGGATTGAGGAGGACAGGAGGGAGTGAGGGCTGAAGTAAGATGAGGGAGGATGAATCAGAGAGAGGTGCTGATTCTTCAGCGCAGCGCAACCACACAATGTCATAAGCAGTGTCAGTGAAGCCCTGCACCAGGCAGTGCACATGCAAGAGAGAGGCGGGGCTGTAGCTGCGGGGGCGCCGGCGAGGGAACTCGGTCGACCATCTTCGGGACTTTCTGGCGCGTGAGCGACAGGACCAGGAATCAACGGCTAACATTCGAGACTCGAGTGGAGGGTGACTCAGCCCCACTCCCCCCCCGCCCTGGCAGGCTGACAACTCGGCCCCGCCAGATCCAAATTCAAGTCCCCCGAGCTCGACGTCTTGGCCTTATGTCGACAAGTCACGCCGTGGTGCCCCCTACGCGGAGGGGGACGGGGCAGCTGGAGGATGCGAAATATGGGCAGGATGCCAATGATGCGGAGCAGGATGCGGATGATTGAACACGAAAGGGAAGGGGAGGGAGAGGAGACGCAAGCCCAATAAACTCCGCCGAAGAAACGAGGGAACCACGATAAAAGACGGAAAAGGCGATAATCCCTCTAGCCGCGTTGGGCGTCACCGATTAGGGGAACTCCCGTTCGCGGGTGACGTTTGGCCTTAAGGTTATCAAGGGCCCTGATTCTTCCCTGAGTAATCCCACGCTTACCGTTGCAGTGGGCAAGCATGGTCGTGGATTGCCGGGTTGAGGAATTGCCCCCACAGATCAAACAAAACACAAAGGGGCCCTCAGAGACCAAATGGAGTCACCGAAGGAGGGGAAGATAGTCCCCTGGCACCTGAAACACTTGCCACTCCGAGTTCTGGAGCCTCTGGCCTACCGGAGACAGTGGCCGCTGCACACGATGCGCTAGTAGCAGAGGCAGTAGCCGAAGGGTCCCCTCGCGACGGTGCAGACCCAAGCCCCAAATCACTAGACGCCCGAGCGTCAATGGCCCCGTCAAAGAAAGAATTCAAGTACCCGTCGGCCGCAGCGAGGGCTACCGCGATGGCCTCTTCCCGAGCCGATGGGAGGGACGAAGAGGAGGAGGAGGAGGAGGAGGAGGAGGTGGAGGAGGAGGAGGAGGAGGAGGAGGAGGAGGAGGAGGAGGAGGAGGAGGGAGGAGGAGGAGGAGGAGGAGGAGGAACCGGCAGAGGCAGCATCAATAAGCTTCTGCAGCGGGGAGGGCGCGCAGACCGCTCGCTCGAGACGCTGCTTGGCCTCGTCCGTGCTAGCAGTGGCTGCACAGAAGGCGCAGGGCCAGAAGCCTCCAAAGACAGGGCGGAAGCGATGGCGCCCCGACACCACCTGTACTGGTGCCGTGGGCGTTACGGGGCGCTTGGACTGTTTCACCAGTGCGTCGAGCTCCTCCTGCTGCTCACCCAGCTTTGTCATCAGCCATGCAAATATTCTACCCTCGAAGCGAGCATCCAAGAGCCTGGCAGCGAATGCATCATGCACAGCTCCTGGAAGGGGAGGGGGAGGAGGACGGCAATACTAGAGAGGATTATGAAGAATATGCGTCAGCAGAGGTGGAGTAGGACGAGGACTGGAAACATGAGAACGAGGTGGATGCGGAGAAGCACGATCAGGATAATGACGACGAGGGGAATTTCATCAGAATGATGAGGACGAAAAGGATGAAGAAGAAGATGAAGAGTTTTTGTTGCTTGCGCTTGTCGAAAATAATAAAGTAACGGTCGTTACCCTGGGGGTTGGGGTGGGGTGTGGGGCTCCGGGTAGCGGTCGCGTTTGGGCGGGGTGAGGATGGCAGAGCCGCAACATAACTGTGCCTTCGGGCACCAACATGTGGAGGGCCCACCCCTCCGTTATCCTTGGGGGGGCCGGGCAACGATTGTTACGCGCAAGAATAAACAATTAGCCTGGCGAAGGACCCAACCATATGCAGCTGCGAGTACCGCGCGGATATGAGACGAAGGAGGGGGCACGCAAACTAGGCCCCTCTTCTCATAGGCACCGCGCCACTGCGTGGACGAGGCACAGGGCAGCGCGGGCAGGAGGTGGCGGGGACACCGTGTAGATGTCGAAGGCTGGTCAGCAGCGGCAGAAACGAGACGGGGAAGCGCGCGGTCCAGAAGCGATGGGAAGCAGGAGGAGCGAGAGACGAGGGGAGACGTTTTTGCCTCCAGACCGACAGCGAGCCGCGCAGAATGCAGCGCGCAGGCGGCGCCGCGCGAAAGTGCCTGGGAAGTCCTCGCCGACGCGGTCTGGTCATCCCGAGGGAATCCCATCGACGCGCGGGGGTTGTCCACTGCGACTCTGAGTCAACGGATAGCGCCCCCGTACTGCGTGGCGAGGCGTGCGAAAATGGCGCGATCTGGGTGAAATCCCCCGACAGGCGCCGATCATCCTCTGAGCGGCGCCCGCGTGAGCAGGAGATCCTCGTGGCGCGTGGCGCGCGAGAGCAGCACGTTGAGCTCCAGCCACCAGTCGTCGTCCTCCTTCTTGCCGTTCCCGACCTCGTGGCGGCCGCAGTCCAGGATCGCGCCTGGGCGGCGTTGGTCGAGGGAGCGGCGCGCAAGACAGCCGACGGCCCAGGGCGAGAGTCCACGGGACCGAGAAGGTCCGGCTGCGGACCGCTCGCGTTCGAAGGGTTCGGCCTTAGACTGCCCGGTGGCGCCGTTCCCCCGCCCCGCCGCCTTCCCGCATGGTGCGCCCCTGGCACGCCACCGTGGTGATGACCCTGCCGTGTGAAAACGGGAAGCCCGTCCGGGTGACCTGGGAGGTGCGGAAGGTGAACGGCTCCGACGTGCGGGGCTCGATGAACAACAGCGGGCCCGTGAGGTCCCCCGTGAGGCTGTCGTCGTGGCGGGCGGCATGCGAGGTCTGCCACTGGGGCCTTCGGTGGAGCTCCCTATGGGGCCACGAAACGTGTGAGGGGTGTGCCGAAATGGGGTGGCGGCGGCATGCGAACGCAGCCATTTGGGCCTTCGGTGGAGCTTTCTGTGGGACCACGCAACGTGTGAGGGGTGTGCCAAAATGGGGTGGCGGCGGCATGCGAACGCAGCCATTTGGGCCTTAGATGGAGCTCCCTATGGGGCCACAAAACGTGTGAGGGGTGTGCCACAATGGGGTGGCGGCGGCATGCGGACGCAGCCATTTGGGCCTTCGGTGGCGCTCCCCATGGGGCCACGAAGCGTGTAAGGAGTGTGCCAAATATGGGGTGGCGGCGGCATGCGGACGCAGCCATTTGGGCCTTAGATGGAGCTCCCTATGGGGCAACGAAACGTGTGAGGAGTGTACCAAAATTGGGCGGCGGCGGCATGCGGACGCAGCCATTTGGGCCTTCGGTGGAGCTCCCCATGGGGCCACGAAACGTGTGAGGGGTGTGCCAAAAATGGGCGGCGGCGGCATGCGGACGCAGCCATTTGGGCCTTAGATGGAGCTCCCTATGGGGCCACGAAACGTGTGAGGGGTGTGCCAAAATTGGGCGGCGGCGGCATGCGGACGCAGCCATTTGGGCCTTCGGTGGAGCTCCCCATGGGGCCACGAAACGTGTAAGGGGTGTGCCAAAATGGGGTGGCGGCGGCATGCGGACGCAGCCATTTGGGCCTTAGATGGAGCTCCCTATGGGGCCACGAAACGTGTGAGGGGTGTGCCAAAATTGGGTGGCGGCGGCATGCGGACGCAGCCATTTGGGCCTTCGGTGGAGCTCCCTATGGGCCACGAAACGTGTCAGGGGTGTGCCGATGATGATGATGATGATGATGATGATGATGATGATGATGATGATGATGATGATGGTGATGATGATGACCGACAACCACGATGTGGATGATGATGATGACGATGCTCATGATGATGAGCATGATGAGGATGGTGATGATAATGGGAGGAGGGGGGAGGGGGCAGCGGGAGGAGGAACGCGGGGCACCGTCTCTTCAAAACGGGGACCCAACACCACAGGATGGTTGGGAAAAACAATACCAGGCGGGATGAGGATCGGGCGGCTCCCACACAGGCACACATGAGCAGGACGGGGCGGATGAAGATGAGCATGACGATGGCGAGATGAGGAGTATGAGGACCCCCCCGCCCAAGAGCAGGGTTCTTGCCATCAGGCGCAACACTTGAGCTCCTAAACGAAGCGCCCTACCCCTGGGTCTGGCCACCGCTCGGGCGCGAAATGGGGATGAACCGACTTTTGGTCACCGTCACCCTGCCTCCTCCTCCTCCTCCTCCTCCTCCTCCTGATAAACCTGCTGCTGCTACTCGTCCTCCTCCTCATCTTCCTCCGACTCCCTCCTCCTCCTCCTCCGACTCTTCCTCCTCCTCCTCCTTCTCCCCCTCGTCGTCCTCCCTCCGATGCGCGTTCTTCTATCCCTCCCCTGCCTTCCTTCCCTTCCCCGTCTCCCTCATTCCACTCTGTCCGTCGTCGTCGCGGGGGGGGGAGGGGCACGTGAAGATGAAGGGGCGGATGGGAGGAGGGGCGAATGATGGTGAGCAGTATGATGACGAGGAACAGAAATGCAGGGATGACAAAAAAGCAGGAGGGGATCAAGGATCAGGGCGGGGAAGAATGCACGGTCGAAGGCGGATCCTCTGCCATGTCACGCGGTGGCATGGTCATCGCGCCCTCTTCGGGCAGTGCCCCCAACTAAGCAGTGGCAGTCGCCGCGGGCTGGGCTCCTTACAGAGGCGGCGCACGACAAGATTGAAGGGGCCCTGAGGCACACAAATCAGTACACACAAATAAAAGGATTGCACATATTTTCATATATTTTCTGGGTTTCTGTCTTCCCACCCACTTCCCATATTTTCCCATATCTTCTATGGAATCGACGATTAATTGTGTCTGTGTGTTTCTTTCCCTGCTGAAAGATCGGTGCGCGCCGCCGCGGGTGCGTCGACCGATCCCAGAGGGGGGGGACGAGACAAGTGGAGACCCGCACCGTGCGCGCAAAAGGGTTCTTTTGCCACTCTTCGCTGGCATCCCAGTCCTAGTCGAGCCTTAGGCTCGGGTCGGGCGAAACGGGGGGATAGCAAAAGGGGGGATTGAGGATCAGCTCACGTAGCTTTTTGCGCCTCCGGCGCCGGAGGCGACTATGTATCGAGGAATGGGCCCCTCGGTGGGGCCGAAACCAGCTGCATGCAACAAATTTTGTAACCCCCCCTTTCCCAATCCCCCCCTTTCGTCCGGCCCGACACTCTTCGTTGGCATCCCAGTGCTAGTCGAGCCTTAGGCTGCTTGCCACTCTTTCGAAGTCCCAGCCAGACGGGTAAAGAAGTGGAGAGGTCGACTGTGATCATTGTGATCCCCTCCCTGGTGGGATGGAGACCCCTGCCCGGCCTCCTCCAAGTCGCACCAGCGGGGAATCCACTGAAGGGTACTATGGCCAGCGGCACGGCGCGAACCTCACCCCCTCCCAGCTCGGGAAGTGTTAGGTCGGGCGTGTCCCCCTACAGGCGGATTTTGGACGAAAAATCATTATTTTTTTTTGCAGCAGCAGCGCGATGCGGGAACACTCTGAGTTTAGAGCATGCAGACGAACATCCTGCCTACTCAGCAGTACAAATATAAGAGTACAGCCCCACAGCGGACACATGTCGCTGGCTGTGGTCGCGTGAACTCGTGAACGCGTAAACTCGTGCAAAATGGACGAAAGATCAAAAATAGTCAAATGATTCAGCGACGCGGCGAGCCTTACCCCTCCCAGCCTCGGAGAAGTGCCGCCCCCTCGCACCGTCGTGCGGTCTCCCCGCGGGCCGGGCTGGAGGAGGGGATTTTTTACGCCTCGAGGCGCGCCGCACCACGCGCGAGGTGCTGCGCCGCGTCACGCCACCGCTGCGCGATCGCGCAGACGTGCAGTTCACGTTCGATCGATCGCTGCCTGGCCCATCGCATATCGAAGCCTGCCCCGAGCAGAGCTCCAGCGCAATGGCGAACTGCAACGCTCCTTGCTGGAGTCTGCCGGCTGGTCCCAACCCTGTGCTGGGTCGCCATCTGGCAGGATGAGGGCCGAGGGTGGTGTGGCGGTGGAAGTGGATTGGTTGGCATGCCGTTCACCAGGCGGTGCGTGGACAGAGCAGCGTGGCTCAGCTTGTGGAAGTAAGGCGTACCCCGACGTGGGACCCCGCACCGTAGGCAGAGTAGCAGCACCAGCGACATGCTCTATGCCTCCGAATATGCGTTAGTAAATACTCAGCATGTGTGAGACAATACCTTCTCATATGGCCCACCAGTGCGACGGACCTCGTGGTCAGCGTGCTGAATGAAGAACAAAGGCGAACGAGCATGCTGGTACAGATCGCCCACCTCTGATCGAACTGCTCGTCCGCATCATTGAACACAGTGGAGCTTTGCCTGTGCGCCGGCAGCAACATACTGAGCCTTGTAGAACTATTGGTTGGGTGTGTGCGAGAAGTACAAGTGGCCTCACGCCACTTACTTCGTGATCGCATCTGATTCGCTGGGAACGTTAAAAATCATGCGTGCTGACTTGCACCATGATGCAACTCACTCTTTGACCTCCTGGTGTTCGTACTGAACTAGCAGATTGTATCTGCAGCAGCCGGAAACTGTATCCCCAATGCCGAATGTGCTGACAATGGGGACAACATGCACCATCGAGAGAGTTGGTGTTCCCGCGCGAGCGTAAACTTATAAGTCAGTGTTATTGCAGCCCAGGCTGCAGCAACAACCATCAAACATCGTCCAGGTATGCCTCAGAAACACCGAATAGGAGGGCTCCGACTGCAGACATGCAATTCTGTAGGCCAACCGCATCGCACACTTCTCAGCCTCCATCGGGCAACATCGCGACCACATCCTTCGTGAAGCAACACGGGTACAACGACCGCGAACCAACAGCGGGCTGAGAGGGCGCGGCCTTGTGATATGCTTGATACTTGCGACCTTTGATCCAGCATGCAGCCATTGCTGCTCATCGTGGACAACCTCTGCGTCATTGAAGCCTCAACCATCTGCTGGACATTCACTGGCAAGTCGAGGCAACAACCTATCAGACTTTCCACGACGAACTCCACAGCCCTGTGTTATCTCGTATTGGCCACTTCCAGTCTGCGGCTTTCGACGTGTATAGCCTATGTTGTGCTGCGCTCAACCAAAGCCTCATATAGTAAGCCGCGTAGTTTTTTGTACACGCCTGCCGCCAGAGCGTGGCCGCACACAATCCCGTTATACTGCGCTGCAGGACAAGGCGAGCTGCGGTCATCACCAGACGCGGGGCCACCGTTATTGTACATCCTCTCTGACATGACCATTCTTGGTCCAAAAGTAGGTGGGCGAAAAGATTAAGGGATGGTGAAATGACGGGGGGCCGGAGCAAGTGGAACGAAACGTAAGACGAAACACAATGAACTGAGCAAAAACACTTCCCGCTGCGGACACGCGCGCTGGCCTTGCGAAGACTGGGTGTGAGCAGTGGAGAGTGCCGAGGGTTGGCGGTGGAGAAGGGCCAGGAGTGGATGAGTGAGGCGGTGCAGGTGAATGAGGAGCACGAGGTGGGGAGGTCGGCAGACGGAGGATGGTAAGACGAGAAAGACGATGATGATGATGACGATGATGATGATGATGATGATGATGATGATGATGATGATGATGATGATGATGATGATGATGATGATGATGATGATGATGATGATGATGATGATGACGAGGGCGACGACGACGATGCTGACACCGATGATGATGATGATGATGCTGATGGTGTTGATAATAAGCTGATATATGATACGATGATGGTACTGATGATGATGATACTGCTGATGATGGTGATACTGATGATGATGCTGATGATGTTGTCGTTGATGATGATGATGATGATGATGATGCTGATGATGCTGGATATGACGAAGTGGATGATGATGCTGATGATGATGCTGATGATGATGCTGATGATGATGATGATGATGATGATGATAATGAGGATGAGGATGAGGATGAGGATGAGGAGGAGGAGGAGGAGGAGGAGGAACATGAGGATCTGACGATGGGGCGGAGGAAGAGGATGAATGAGGAGGTGAAGCAGGGTGCAGGCGCTGGAGGAGAAGGGCGACGAGGAGACGGAGGCGGAGGTGGTCGAGGAGGGCGGAGGAGGACCTGGGCGTAGACTGAGGACGCAGAAATCCAAACATCCGACGATGCCATTTTTTGATCCGCCTGAGCGAACTCCCACCTCCTAAATAGGAGGTTGAACAAAGGACTGGCACGCACAACGTGGATACGGAAAAAAATGATGCACTGCCTAACAGCAATTTCTGTCCCAATCCGACAACGGCCGCTGTTGGGCAGGCGACTTTTTCGTCTCAAACGGATACCGTCCGCGGCGACACCGACAGCGAGTTCGGTTCAAAATGGACAGGAACTGCTGCCGGTCTTCGTACCCACTTTTGCCATACGCGGGTCGATCGTACCGAGAGGAGGGCGTGGCCGAGGAGGGGGACGAGGGGGGGGACGAGGAGGGGGACGAGGGGGGAGGACGAGGGAGTGGCCGAGGAGGGGCACGAGGGGGGGGACGAGGAGGGGGACGACGACGACGACGACGACGACGACCACGATGCGAGCACCCGCCTCTCGGCGTGCGGCGCCCACGGCGTACGGCCCGCAGCAGACGTACTGCTGCGGGCGCCCTGGCCCCAACGGCGGCAGCGCGCCCATCCAGTGGAGCAGCCTCCGCACGGCGGTGGCCTCCGCGGGATGCCCGGCTGCACAGGACGGCGGCCACGCTGGCGACGACGGCGGCGACCGGAGGCCACGGCGGCGACGCCGTCGACTCCGTCGACGACGGCCACGGCGGCGATGACGACGACGGCGGCGACGGTGCGACGCCGTCGACGGCCATGGCGGCGACGGCGGGCGACAGAGGACGGCAGCAGCAGCACTGTTGGCGGTCGCCTCGCGGGAGGCGCCTGGCGTGCGAGCGCTCCGCGCCTCCGTGGGCCAAACAGGAGAAGGCCGACCGACCATGCGCCCCGACGCCCTGACGAAAAAGGGCTCATCATCGACGACGACGACGGCGGCGGCGGCGACGACGCTGCCGGTGGACTTTGTGCCCACTCTTTCCGCACCCGCCTCGACCGCACCGCACCGGGGGTTCCCACTCGAGGGCTGCGGGGGCGGCCGGACCCGGGACGGGCCCACGCGGGCCCCCCGCCTCCGGGCGCCGTGCACAGAAAAGCGCGGCGGACGGTCTCGGGCAGCTTTTTCGCCCTCTGGGCGCCGTCGCCGGGTCCTGGGGCTGCGGAGCGGACGCCTCGGATCTGGCCGCGCAGCGGATCCCGGAGAAAGGATCCAGAGCTCACCGCGGCAGGCAAGGGCCCCCACCCCAGGGGCCTTCCCCAGGGACCAGCGGGTCCTCCCGAGGCGCTTTGTCGGGGCGGCTCCCGAGGCCCGGGGAAAGGCCCGAGAGCACGGGGGAACAGCTCCCTGCTGAGACGAGGTGTGGTTTTCATGCTTTCGTAGCTAGCCAGGAGGTGGCTGCATGATACACGCAGATCTTTGCACAACTACCTGTAAGTGTGTTTCCGTGCGTAAATCAACTCTCTCTCATTTACAAAAAAACGATCGGCCACGTATATCAAAGTTCAACCATTCATCAATCAAACATAGATATACGCGCAATTAACATGCCGTTATGTTTGTGCTCGATGTTTTATGGTATACTGTAACCATGTCGACCGTTATCGTTGAACACGCAGACACCAATGTACCACACACACACAACGAACACCTACACGAACTCGGTGTTTAACTGGGTGTGGTGAAGGACGTTCTTCATTTAAAACATATTATCCGCATCGTTTACCACGCTGTCATAAGATTGGGAAAGCACAGCTTCGATGATTTTTATCTCTCACACCCTGAACGTGCGCGCGATGCAACACTTATTCGATGCTGTTTTCGACCCACAGCCCTGGGCATTGAGCACAGCAAAAAAGTTAGCAACACACCGTCGGTGCAACTGATATGAGCATAATGAATGACACGCTGTTAATTAGACTTTCGCTCGGCCACGCATGTTCCAACGTTGGTCGAGATGGGTGTTGCCGCGATGTCTGCATGTCCGCTGCGCAGCTGGCCTTCTTGCTTGTTGCTCCATGGGGCGGCATTATGCTTATTGCCGCTATGCTGGTTTATCGTTGCTCTGGCTATTCTGGTATTTGTTTGTTCCTGCGCGGGAGACGGGGAACCGAGGCAATTCGAGGCGCGCGCGGGGGTGGGGGCATATGCAATGTTTGGGCGGGGCGATGGGACGCAGGTGACGGGTGAAGGCTGGCGCGGCCGGCGAGCTGCAGCTCGCGCACGATCCCCCTGTCTCCCGCAGTCGCATTCGCGCGACGCGTTGGGCTGCAGCTCGCGTCGTTGACAGCGAGCGGCTGCAGCTGCTTAGGCTGCCAGAGCGTTCGCGGCGCGACGGCGGCGCCCGCTTGGAGGGGCGAGTTGGCCTCCGCCATGCACGTGCACACCGCGAAGGCTTCCTCGGTGATGGGGCGGGAGCTGCAGAGCGCGCGATGGGCGGAGCTTGGGCCTGCAAGCCGGCTGCGGGCGGCTCCTGAGTCCAAGCGCCCCCGCGGGTCCGCCCGACCAACCGTGTGTTTATCATGCGCATCAGGGCTGCAACCCAAAAGCGCAAGAGTGCAGCTCGCGCGAGGCGCTCGTCCCAGGGCGACGTGGACGATGCGCCATGCGCGTCAAGAACCGCAGCGGCACGATGAATGACCTGCGCGGATGCCATGGGCATTGCATGGCATGGATCCGGCCGCGGCCTATCCCGACTGCGGCGGCGACGATTGCGCCGGCGATCCAGGGCGGTTGCACCGCGCGCGCGTCGGAGTTCTGCTTCAGCAAGCCGCGGATTTGAGAAGGTTTTCTCGCGGGCGAAGGCGTCGAATTGCGCGGCGGAGGCGCCCCCTGCAGGGCCGACCGCAATTGACATGGTCTCGGCTAGATAGCCAAAGCAGGCTGCCCGATGCGCCTGTTCATTATTGGCTGTAACCGCGAGCGTGCCCTTTGTCGCGCCATGAAGGCGGGCTGCGAGAGTCGCGCCAAGAAGCTCTGCGACGGGGGCGGCGAGCTGGACGTCGCCAGGCCGCGACGAGAGCGGCAAGCTGGACGTCGCCAGGCTCGTCGACCAGCCGTCTTTCGCGGGCGCCGTCACGAACGGCGTGAAGTCCGCAGTGTTGGACGCCCGAGTTATCCGGGGTAACTCGGGTCCGGGGTAACTCGGGTTTGGGTTCCCGAAGAACGAACCCGAGTTAGCCCTGACCCGAGTTACACCTCATGATTCGGGGCTCTGGACGCCCGAAATATCCGGGGTAACTCGGGTCCAGGATAACTCGGGTTCGGATTCCCGAACAACTAACCCGAGTTAGCCCTGACCCGAGTTACCCCGGATGATTCGGGGCTCTGACAGTAGTCGCGTGCGTGGTCGAGCTCCACGCCCATGGGTTTGGCGACTCTGCTCGCGATGCTCGGCGGCCCCGCCGCCCCGTTGACGCGGCGCGGTGCCGCGCGCGCTGCGTGGCGCGTGATGCGGGGTCTGCCAATGGTCGCGTTGGTCCTGGTCCGCCTTCACCGCGGCTGGCAGATCCCGAATGCTTTGATCGCGGAGGCTCAGGGCGGGTGGGGGCAACCGATAGATCCTGCGTACGACGCGTGCAAGACGGACCAAGTG
>CAUYUJ010015924.1:172406-229906 GCA_963575745.1 Prorocentrum cordatum | reverse complement strand
TCAAGGGCGACTGCGCCACCGAGCAGATCGACGCCGAGACTGCCCCGATGAAGAAGGCGTCGCAGAGGCGGGGCACCAAGACAGGTGCCGTCCATGGGCATGGCCATCTTCCGGGCGGGACATTGCCACGGCGTTGGACATTGCGCGGCGCGCGGACAGGCGCGCCCGCGACCGTTTCAGCGGCAGCACTTCTGTGGGGGCCGGCTGCGTCCTGAAGCTGTCAGCTGCGGGTCCGCAAATCAGAAGGAGACGAGCTGGCGCCCGCGCCGATGGGCAACAATCTCCACGACGGAAGCGTAAGAGCTGCAACGCCAAGTTCCGCTAGGGAATATCGTCGATCACGAACTGTACGTGGCCGACTATGACCCGGGGAGGGGGCCGCCTCCTCTGGTCTTCTGGCCCCTTCCTCCTGGTCCCCTGGTCCTCGGTCTGAGGAACTTTTATCCTCGAACTTCGATCGTCGCTGGGCCCTCGATGCAGTGTTCGCGATGGTCCTCCTCATTTTCCTCCTGCTGCTCCTCTTCCTCCTCCTCGACATCCCCGCGATCCGTCGCGGGCGATGCGCCGCGGCGTCGAACGACTCTGGCGAGAGGGGGCGATCGTGGAAGCCCGGCGTCGAACGCGCTGCAGCCTCTGGGGGCCTCTGGCATCCAGAACATCAAGACGCCCCAGAAGCGTTGACGCACGAACCTTGGGACCCCCTTTCTCGATGATGAATTCCGGGTGCTCGCGGCCCGAACAGTGACGAGGGCCGAACGTCGAAGCGATCTGCGACGGCGGCAACGGCGACGCATGCGGCAGTGGGGCCGCAGTCCCCGCTGCGATCGAGCGACGCCGCGGTCGCCGCCGCCCGCGAGCGCGCTGCGGCCGCCGCCGCCAGCCAGCGCGCGGCAATGCCCGCCCGGGCAGCCGCCTGCCCAACGCGGGGGGCTCCGCGGGAGGGGGGGGGGGGTGCGCAGGGGGGGCGCCGCGGGGGGGGGGGGGGGGGGGGGGGCGCGCGGGGGGGGGGGTCGCCGCGAGGGGGGAGAGGAGAGGGGAGGGGGGGCGCCGCGGGGGGGCGCGCCTCGGAGGGCGCGCCTCGGAGGGCGCGCGGCGGCGGAACGACGGGGCGAGGCGGGTCCGCCATTTGAGAAGCGCTGCTGTCTGCTTGAAGGTGAAGCACAGACCGCGTCGCAATGCCGTGATTGTCTACGCCTAGGGCGGCGACCTCATCGACGTCGAGGTCCAGAGCTCTCAGGCGACGTTGCACGCACGTGGGCAAGATTATTCCATGGGGCGCGCTGGCCCACGCCACAAATCACGCGCGCTGGGGCTCCACTGATCGCTGCTGCTCGAGCTGGGCCCGCGCGCCCTCGCCAACGAGGGCTCGGCGAGGGGCGCGGCCGTCGCTGCGCCGAAGGACCTGCGGCCCCATCCGCCCAGATGGCCGATGCCAACCACCGCGCCGCCGAACCGACCTGCCCCCCTCCCCGCGCAAATGGCCGCGCTGCAGGTCGCAGTAGCGAGGTCGACGCTCGCTGGGGATATAGCTGGCGGAATCTCATGCTTGTTCGAACCCCTCGCGCGCCCGACCATTGGGCCCGCCGCTGACCATGGCGCGGGAACGGTGGGCCCCGGGGCGGGACAGGGTGGCGGTGGCGGGGGGCGGCAGGCCCGGCCGCGCCATGGCTATCTTGCCGGAGATCGGTGCCATCGTCGCCGACGCCAGCGGGCTGCGCGCGATGCGCGACTGCAAGGTGCCATCAGGATTGGCGCCCTGCCTGCTGCGCGCCAGCGTGCATGCGCGCGGCGGCGGCGGGCGCGGCGCGGTGTCTCGCGACGCCGGCGGCGCGGCGGCGCCCTGCGGGCGCTCCGACGATAGTCCGCTGAAGCATCGCGCGCGCGCGGCGGTGGCCGCGACCCCGCGGGCGCCGGCGCGCCCCGCGGCGCAGCCTAACTGAGAAACCAAACTGGCGAATCTGTAGACGTGCCCGGGTTGGGGCCTCGACCCCGGCGCGCCCCTGGCGGGCCAATGTTTGCTGCCGCGAGACTGCCCCGCGCTCGCGTGCCTGCGCGCGCGGTTGTCGTCCGCGACGTGTCCGGCGCGGCCGACGACCGGCTCGCGGGATTCGCCGCGGGCATGGGCGCTCGCCCCAGAAAGCGCGGCTTCGGCCGCGCAGCCGTGCGCGCGGCCGCGGAGAACGTCGAATGGCCGAAGCTCGTCGGCGCGGGGTCCAACGGCGCGCGCGGCGCCTGGAAGGCCGCCTCGCGCTTGGGAGATGTCGCCTCCAAGACGCCCTCCAGCGAAAGCCTGGGCGCGGCGCCCATCAGCGTTCCGCTTCTTGCGCGAAGCCGCAGCCGCGATCCGCGGCGCGTCGTTGACTCGGCGCGCGCTGCGCTTCGCGATGTCGCGCGGAGTCGCGCGGGTGGCTGCCGCGCGCCCGCCGAGACGGCGCGGGCGCGGCGGCGCTGGACCTCGACGTCGCAGCCATCTCGGTGGAATTCCAGCACTTGCGCGGTGGTGGGCCGACGCGGCCGAGCTGAAGATGCGGCGCTTTTCGCGCGGGCGCCTGTCCCCGCGAGCTCGCCGCGGCGGGCGCGCGAAGGAAACGCCGCGCGGCGGCGGGGGGCGAGGGCGATGGGCAGCGGCGGCGGGGGAGATTTCAAGATCGCGGTTGGAGAAAGCGATGGCGGCCCGCAGCGGCACGGGCGCGAACGACTGCGAGATGGCAATGGCGCCCGCCGCTCCCATCGACCATCGCCCGCCCCTCGCCATGGCCGATCAGGCCGCGGCCCAGACCCCCCCGCCCCCCCCCCGCGGCGGCTGCGGCCGCCCAGCGCTCCTGCGACTTGCTGCGGCTGCTGCCGCTCCGCATCGACCTCGCGCATCTGCCGCGGATCATCGATGGGGTTGGGCCATTGTCGACCGCTCGGCCGCTGAAGCGCAAGCGCAAGGTCATCGAGAAATGCGGCTATCAAGGGTTCAGGGCCGCCGCCCCGAGCAAGGCGCGCAGTTGGGGCAAGTCCGTCCTCGGGGGCGTCGCCTGCGAAAGCTTGTTCGTGGTTGCTGACGGCGAGTTTGACGTAGAAAGTCGCTGCCGGGGGCGACAAAGGCACCCGGTGGGCGGATGCTGGCGGGCCGGTGCGATGCATTCGGCGGGGCGCGCGCTTCGTCGGGCAGCGCGGGCTTCCAACGCAACGGGCGCGCGCGCCTGAACGAGCGCGCGCGCGTATCTGCTAGAGGCGCGGTGATTTGCGCTTTCGGCGCTATCTGCTAGAGGCGCGCGCGTATCTGCTAGAAGCGCTGGCTTCGCCTTTCCAAGAGCCAGCCCTCCTGGCTTTCATCTCCATGTGGGTCCAGCGCAATGCGTGGGAAGGGATCCGTCGTCTGGGATACGAAGATCCTGAGCTCGTTGTATATGCGGTTGTGGGCGATCCTGCGGCGTGTTGCTTGGTCGCGCCAGTCGGCGAACCGATCTGAAACGAGGGCGCGCGCCTTCCGATCCTGAAACAGGGCAGTGCCGCAGCAGCTGCAGATGCTCAAACTGCTGGGTTGCAACTCCAGCGACAGTTTCCTCATCCACCTCCTCCTCCTCCTCATCATCATCCTGCCTCCTCTTCCCTCTCGTCCCCCTCCTTCTCCTCCACCCCAGTATTATCATCATCGTTGCCACCATCATCATCACCGTCACCACCATCACCAGAACCCTCATCAGCCATCAACCCTTGTCATCCAAATCGTTATCCTCATCTATGATCAACAACATCATAAGCATAACAACCGACACCAAACATCCCTGTCGCCACCTCACCATCGCCATCATCATCACCACAAATCCGCGGCCAGGGGTCTCATCGCCATGTCCATCCACATCCTCCGTTTCAACAGGGCCATCATCAACGTCATCATCCTCGCCGTCATATACATACACATGTATATGAATATATATATATATATATGTATATGTATGTCATACAAATCAAACGCATAACCATCGTCCGCGTCACCATTATACTCTTATCAATGTTTCAACCCCAGTTGCGTTCACTACTATAAGAGGGGTTGAATTCCCAACATGATCAAACGACCAAGCCATGCTGAAATCATAACGTAAACCAGCTAAGAGCTTCCGTACCTCTTACTTCTTACTGAATTACCATATGTGCTTACAGTATGGGATCAACTTCGTACCCCGCTGCCGTTTCAGAGTTTATTTGGATGGTTTTCGAAGGCGACCATAACATAGCACCATCACTTGATATATATATATATATATATATATATATATATATATATATATATAAGAAAAACAACAAAAAAACAAAGAAACACGAGGAACTGATGTTTCAGGCAGTCCTGCTAGGTCTACGTCGATCTGGAGGGCTATTTGTGGGCACCCTGGAAGGTCGGAGCTCCAAGGGCCCGTTCCCCCCAGGACCCCCTCCCCCCCATTGCGAGGGCGGGCGGGCGGGGGCACGGGCGACCGGGCCGCGCGCAGATGCCGACGCGCCCCAGGACAGGTCAGAGGGGTCGGCTCTGTGAGGGGGGGCGGGGGCAGAACGCAGCACGCCCCGAAAAACCTCAAGGCGGAGGCCCTTTCGCCTCTCCCGCCGTCTAGGGGCCGCTTCTGAGCCCCGGACCGCCAAAAACGACCTGGGATCAGACACTGCTCCGGGCGGAGGTTTTTCCTGGGTCGCCCTTTTGGCCAGTTCTGGCGTCGTGAGGTCCGTTTTCCCTCAGTTGGGAAATTGCTGACTTTCCTAATCCTTTGATCCTCTTCGCCAAAAGGGTCACACTAGCCGCAGCACATTGCAACCCTCCAGAGGCAGAACAAGCGGCATGATCTGCCGCCACGAATGGTTTGGGACGCCAAGATCTGAAGGAAGTCTGTTTTTTTCGCGGGGCGGATCGCCAGAAGCATCCCCGCCTGTAGAGACCCACCCACCCCATGCTGGCACAATACAACCGTATTTCGGCCCCGCAAGGCACATGTCCTTACAATTGCGTCATATCGTAAACTGCTACATATACGCCCTACAATGAACGGCTGCGTGCGGGCAGGGAGGGCTCCCAGGCACATCCGACGAAAAATATGGAAACACCGAACCCACAGGGGCTTCTGCATCGGAGCTGTAGCCTGCAAGGAGCATGGGGGCGAGGAGGGGCGCGGAGAGAGGATCTTTGAGCATCTTCGGTCAAGACATGGCGAGCGACCCCGCCGCCATGGACAGCCCTGAGGGAGGGAGGGAGGGAGGGGAGGGAAGAGGATGATGCCGGAAGGGATCTGAAGCAAAAAGACTCCAGGGTCTCGAGTACCGATGTCTCCCAGCAGCTGATCGAAACAATTGGCACCTCGGTGGCCTCACTCGGAGCCTCACTCGGCCCCGCTCACCCGGGCAGGCGCTGGGGTGAGCGCTGTGTGAAGGAACAGGAGGAAGAGGAGGATGGGGAGAGACGGAGATGGATGGGGAAGAGGAGGAGGAGGAAGAGGAGGAGGAAGAGGAGGATGGGGAGAGACGGAGAAGAGGAGGAGGAGGAAGAGGAGGATGGGGAGCGGAAGGGAAGGAGAGGGACGGAGTGGGGGGGTGGGGGGGTGCCTTCAGCCGTCGGCCATGGCAGCACCAAGGCAGCGACGCGCACGCGTCGTGCCAGGGGCTCGGCAGCGCCACCACCTCCTGCTGGGGCTCGGAGATGGCGAAAGTAGACGTCGATAACGATGACGGTGACGATGACGACGACGAGGATGAAGTCGACAACGAAGACGACGATGATGAAAATGATAATGATAATGATGATGATGATGATGATGATGATGATGATGATGGTGATGATGGTGATGATGACGATGGTGCTGATGATGACGCCGATTCTAATTATTATGACGATGATGATGCTGCTGGTGATGCTGCTGCTGCTGATGATGATGATGATGATGAGGATGATGATGCTGATGATGATGATGATGATGATGATGGTGATGACGATGATGATGATGATGATGATGATGATGATGATGATGATGATGCGCCCAGCGGAGGCGTAAGGACTCGTCAGGGCGCGATGATGATGATGATGATGATGATGAAACTGATGATGATGATGATGATGATGATGATGATGATGATGATGATGATGATGATGATGATGATGATGATGTTGATGCTGCTGCTGCTGCTGCTGCTGATGATGATGATGATGATGATGATGATGATGATGATGATGATGATGATGATGATGATGCGCCAGGCTCCCATCTGCTGTCTTTACAACCAGTGCTGCGCGAAACAATAAAGCCAGATTTCAACAGATTCTGACACCCAGCGCCCACCGAGATTAAAGCGGGAAGTCCAGCAAAACTGGTCCCAGCGATGGACCTTGCAACGCCACCTTCTGAGACGGCGACGGGGACCGCGATGATAACGTCGTCAACGTCGTCGTCGACGTCGTACTCGTCCTCATCTACGTCTTTGGGGCTCGGCGGGGGTTCGGATGGGCTCGGAGGGTTTGGAGGTGTTTGGAGGGGCTTGGAGTGTGAGGGTTCGGCGACGACAGGGATCCACGTTCCTTTACATTTCTGTTTACTTCTGGGACTGCAGAGCCCTCTGGGGACCTCCAGAGACCTCTGCAATCCCTGGAGAACCAAATGGCAATGAGAACAACACCGTCGGCATCGTCCTCGTACTCTTCGGCGTCTTTCCAGGGCCACAAATCAGCTCCCCCGCAGGAGGGCAAGTCCACTCGCGCGATCAATAAGCACGTGCCCGAAGCAACGAATCGCATCGCGGATGGAAGAACTCGGTGGCAATCTGAGCGGTCGCATCAGGCACCAAGCAGGGATCTCGGATGCGGTCCCTCGTCTTCTTCTTCGTCGGGAGCGGTCCTCGTCTTCCTCGTCGTCGGGGGCTCGGATGAGCTGAATGGGGCGTGGTCGAAGGCACCTGGAGATGTTCGCAGGGGCGCGGCTCGGGAGTTCGGGCGTGGTCGGCAGGGATCCCAAGGGGCCCGGGGAGCTTCGGAGGGGCGTGGAGAAGCTCGAAGGGCCCGGGAGAATCTCCGACAGGAGGTTGGAGGGACTCCAGAGTGTTTCGGCAAGGGGCTGTCCCTCCTGCAGACAGCGTGTTGCCGTCATGAGCCATAAGACAGGGCACGAAACCATTCTTCCCCGAACTGGGCAGCCCAATTCAGAACGGGCCGAATGGAGAAATCAAATCATGAGACCCGGACAGGACGAGAGAGCCACGTCCAAACCCGACGTGCTCCTTGTTCCGACACCACGACTGCACGTACTCCTCCTGCTCCGTACGATGCCGTCGCTCTTCCTCTTCCCCCTCCTCTGCCATCGAACGCCTTCCTCGATACTCTGTTGCTCGGTGACCGCTTGCGCAATGTCACTGCACACTCGAGAGACCAGTGAGGCCAAAGCGCGTGCCCAGTGGCACCAGCCTGGCAGGGGAAGCGGCCTCTATGGGGCATCCCCCAGAGACAGCCTCACCCGCTGGCGGATAACCGAGCCAGGCCAGAAGGCGCCAGAAGAACTCGAATTTAGACGCGCGTCCTGCTGGGCACTCCTCATACTTTTTCTCCCGCCCTTCACGATCCTGCTGTGCTCGCTGCTGTCTTAGCTCCTGCTGCTGCTGCTGCTCCCGCCCCCCGTTGCAGAGCAAGCAAGCAAGGCATAAGCCTTCTTCGGAGGTCCGCGCAGAAATCTCAGATCGGCGTTTGACCCCCTCCCTGGCGGCCAGAGCACGCCAGGGGCGGCGCGTGCGGCGCCGCCAGCGGGGGTCCAGCGCCGACCCGAGAAGGCCACCAACAATCTATGCTGATTCTGATTATGTTTCCTCCTTCGACCCAGGTGCTGATGATGCCGCTCCAGCCGCCAACATCCTCAGCGTCGTCGGCGCGGAAAAGATCGGGCTCCACATCGAGCCGCATCGCCGAAACAGCTGCGATGCGGTGCCAACCCCCGACCCCACCTTTTCGGACGCCCGGAATGGGTACGGAAAGAGTGGGCACGACGCCCAACAACAAGTGCTGTTCAAAACCGACAACGGCCGCAGCTGGGCAGGCGGCCTTTTGTCTGAAATGATCCACGTCCGCGACAACGCAATAACGAATCTGGTTCAAACTGGGCAAGAACTGCTGTCGGTCTTCGTGCCCGTTCTTTGCATGCACCTTCCGATCGTGCCAAACGTCTGTCGGGCGTTGGCAGAACTGGTTTTAGTGGGACCTGGTTTAGCGATGTGCACTTGGGGACGCCCCCCCCACACCCGTTCCGTTCCACCAACCATAGCTGCCCTCACCCGAAAAAAACACGAACTGCGGCAGACCTGGCTCAGTGACTCTGGCCAACTCAGGGGCTCCGGGGCTCCACTTACTTCTGACCGGGTCCCCTTACCTGGGGTCCCCACCCAAGACCTAGGATAAAACAGGGCTAGGATCGGGATAAATCGCTCCAGAGCGTTCCGGAGCGCTCTCAGAGCGTTCCGGAACGCTCTGGAGCCGCCGCGGCGCCCAATACATCCTCCAAACCCGCCGATTCTCAGAGATTTCGAGTTATCCCGATCCGATTTTGTCCCGATCTTCGTGTCGTTTTAACCTAGGAGGCGTGCGTGGCCGGCCGGCCGGCCAGCGGGCCCGGCGGCCTCCGCGCGCTCGTCGAGCAGCACGGCGGCGGTGAGCTGCTGCGGCCCCGCCAGCAGCAGCCAGGCGCCCGCCGCGGCGGCGCCGCCGCGGAGGCCGCGCCAGAGCTCCTGCGGTCGACCCCTGCCGCCGAGCGACGAGCGCCGCTGGTCGGCGACGATCGACGACCTCCTCCTCCTCCTCCTCCTCCTCCTCCTCTCCTCCTCCTCCTCCTCCTCCTCCTCCTCCTCCTCCTCCTCCTCCTCCTCCTCCTCCTCCTCCTCCTCCTCCCCCCCCTCCTCCTCCTCCCCCTCCCCTCCTCCCCCTCTTCCCCCTCATTCGCCTCCTCCTCCTCCTCATCCTCCTCCTCCTCCCGACGTCGACGATGGACCACCGAAAAACGACCGACGACCATCAGCGATCGACGACGACTGGCCGCCGAGAACGACCGAGAGCGATCGAGGGTCGTCGCCGATGGCCGCTGGCCGTTGGGGATACGGGGCTCGAGGGCTCTCGCGGGCCGAGGCTTGTGGCTGTCTCGGCCCCTGTCGGGGAGCTTTTGACCCGGGTCGATCCAAACCCGGGTCAGCCAGGCCTTGCAACATCCTGCAAGATCCTGCAGGGCCCTGCGCCCGAGCCCGGGCCAATGCGAAAGATCCCACACGATCCTGCAGGATCCTGCATCCAAGCCCGGGTTGATGCGACCCTGGCCCTGCAAGATCCTGCAAGATCGGGCGCTCTGGCTGACCTCCGTTTGCATCGACCCCCGTCGGCAGAACTGGGTTAGTGGAACCTGGATTAGTGATTTGTGCCGCGGGCGCCCCCCCGCCCCATTTCCACTAACCGGAACTGCCGTCACCCGAAAAACACCAGTTACGGCAAACCTAATTTAGTGAATCTGGCCAATTGAGGGGCCCCAGGGCCCTACCACTAACCGGGTCCCCTTAACCCGGGGTCCTGGCTATACCCGACTCAAGGCCCCCGTTTGCATCGACCCCCGTCTCAGGGCCCCCGGCCCTTCTCGAGCACGCGGCTCCAGCTGCTCGTGCCCCCGCCGCGGCCTGTCCTCCCCCCTTCCCTTTGGACGCGCGAAATGGGCACGGAAAGAATGGGTACAATGCCCAACAACAAATGTTGTCCCGAACCAACAGCGGCCGCTGTTGGGCAGGCGGCCTTCTGTCTCGAGTGGACACAGGCCGCGGCGGCGTGGATAGCGAATCCTGCCCAAGATGAACAGGAACTGCTGTTGGGCATTGTACCCATTCTTTCCGTACCTATCTCGGGCGTCCAGATTCCCCAAGCCCGCCCAGCCACTCACCCCGCCCACTGGCACCCCAGAACGAGCAGTTCGCCGCTCCCTATTGGGGCCTCGTTGGCGTGTGAGCGTGGCCCCTCCCCAGACCCTGAGAACCGACGTCTCCAGAACATGGAGGCGCCGTGCCCAGACCCGATCTCTTTCTGCGCCGTTTTTCGAGCCCGATCGATCTGTGAGGGTCCCGGGGCCCGAGATGGAGCGAAAACGCCCGACTCGAAAAAATGGAGTCGCCAGGATCTCAAGGAACCACTCCTCTGAGAGCCTGGTCCGGACCGTCTGGAGAGGGGATGGGGGGAGCAGGGGCAACGCGCCAGCGGCCACATCTGCTCCAAAACTTGCTCCCCTGCCACACGCACACCTGGTGTGCGAGCGCACGGGGCACGCTTGTGTGCCAGCACGCCGACACTCGGGGAGACGTAAGACCCGGGTACGGGGGACTCGGAAATCCCCGACGAGGTCGTCAAAAAAATGACGAGGCCGAGCCTGCATTTTGACGAGGCCTCCCGCTGCAGACATCCCACGAAACTCCTACTCGTCAAAATCCGAGGCGCGGTCGTCAAAAAAAAATGGCGAACCCGAGTCCTGGCAAACCCGGGTCTTACGCTCCCCCGAGACACGCCATGCAGGTCCCGCGCCGTGCGCTCGCGCGCGCCTCCGTGCTGGCTGGCCCACCGCCCCGCACCTCCGACGATGCGAGCCTTTTCCCCGCCCGCGCACGGAACACCTCGCCGGCCCCTTCCCCGGGCACGCTGCCGTCCCGGATCCGTCTTTGACGGCCGAGCCCCTCCCAGTAGAGGAGGCCACATCTTGCCGTCGCTCGACGTCCATTTCCCATGCATTTTTCGGTTTCGTGCGTGCTTTTTTTGCTCGATGGTCCAGGATGGTCCTCGATGGTTCTCGCCGAGAAAAAACGCACACGTCCGAGCGATGCCAAGACATGTGAACCCGACCCCACCCTCCCGCGATTTCCGAGGCGGCCGCACGTGCACCCCGCCCTCCCCCCCTTCGAAATTCGTGGGAGGGTGGGGGGTAGGGCTCGCAGGTGGCCTCCCATCCCAGGAAACCCCTGCTTCCCCTCCTTTGTCTCGAAGCGGATTTGGCTCCTGAAGGGGCCCTGGGACACACAAAGAACTGCGCACCACGAACAGGGTCCCCCCTCTTTTCCCACTCTTTCCTGGGCCTCTGTCTTCCCCCCCCCCGCCTGCCCATCTTTTCCCACATTTTCCTGGGGAGCCGACGATGACTCGCGTCTGTGTGCTTCTCTCCCTCCCGACGTCTGTCTCGAAGCGGACTTTCGCTCGCCCGTGGCGGCGCGGGCCCCCCCCCCCCGGGAGGCCCACCGCCGGGGAGGGCCGCCGCTGTCTCGCCCTGGCGCCCTCGCTCGCCCGGCCTCGCCCGGCCTCGCCCGCCGCTCGACGACCTGCCAGACCACCCAGGGGGGGGAGGGAAGCACACAGACACAGTGAATCGTCGACTCGCCATCCTTCAGGAGGGAAGGAAGCACACAGACACGATCCATCGTCGATATTCCCCCGAAACTATAGGAAAATCGGGGCAGTGGGGGGGGAGACAGAAGCCCCGAAAATGGGGGGAATCCTTTCATTGGTGTGTATTTCTTTGTGTGCCCCATGGCCCCTTCAACCACCCCAACCCAGCCCGCAGACCCGAATGGGACCCGAAGTTCGGGTTGGGGGGGGTACGGGTCCCATGTGTTTCTTCCATGTTCCCCGACCCCCCCCCCCCACTGGAAATGGAGGGCAAACCGAGGACTTCGGGTTGGGTTGGGGTGGCTTGGCGGGTGGTGACCGCTGTGCGCATGGACGCCCCGCCTGCGCGCCAGCGTGCGCATGGCAGGGCGAGTCAGCACCGGATCGGGACACCGGATCGAATCTAAACAAGGGCTCCCAACTTCGCGCTTCGCGCTCCGCGCAGCGCGAAGCGCGAATAACTTCGCGCTCTCGCGCCGCCCCCCCAAAGGGAGAAGAGGAGGACGAGGAGGAGGGGGGGGGAGGAACGAGGCCCGCGAAGCGCGAAGCGCGAATAACTTCGCGCCCTCGTGGGAGCCCTTGCTAAACGCGAGTCGGATCGAACTGGGAAGCCGGATCGATCGAATTGGGGAGCCGGGCCGATCGAACTGGGAAGTCGAAGCACGAGTCGATGGAGTCGGGAAGCGGCACCGAATCGGAACGGGAGCCAGATCGGGCTGCAGCGGCACGGCGTCGGAATCGAACCGGATCGGCCGCGCCCAGGTGCTCGACAGCGCCATGCGAGCACTGGGCCGCAGCGGGTCGTCGGCATCTCGCACTCGAATCGGGTCGGGCTGGCCAGCATCGAGACCGAGTCTGATCGATTGGATCGAAACGATAGCAGCGATGACGATCACAACGACAACGATCACAACGATGAACGATCAATGCTCTTCTCCTGCTGTACCCGGTTGTTGTTGTTGTTGTTGTTGTTGTTGTCGTTGTGATCGCTGTGATCGTTGTCACCGTCCTCGTTCTCGTTGCTATCGTGATCGCTACCGTGTTTCTCGTTGTCGATCGCTGCTGTCGTCCTCGCTGCTGTAACTGTGACCGTCGACCCCGCAGGGACGCCCCGGCCCGCCGCGCCGCGCGCCGCGCCCCTGGGAGAGGACGGCGCGCCCGCGCCGCGCCCCGCTCCTGCAGGCTGGCGCCGCACCTGTGCGAGCTCCGCTCCAGGTCCTGCGCGGCCACCGGCGGCGCCTGGCCGTGCGGGCCCGGGGCGCCGTCCGCGCCCTCCTGCCGGCGGGTGGGGAGGAGGAGGAGGACGATGTGGTTGACGATGATGACGAAGAGTATGACGCTGACGATGACGCTGACGACGACGAGGATGACGATGACGATGACGATGACGATGACGATGACGACGACGACGACGATGACGACGATGACGACGATGCTGATGATGATGTTGCTGATGATGATCATGTTGATGGTGATGGTGATGGTGATGATGATGATGATGATGATGATGATGTTGATGCTGGTGATGACGATGAAAACGATGACGACAACCGACATGTTGATGATGATGATGACGGTGAGGACGAAAAGGAGGACGATGTTGTTGTTAATGTGGATGATGAGGATGACGCTAACGATGACGATGATGACGACGACGATGGTGATGATGATGCTGATAATGATGATGATGATGATGATGATGATGATGATGATGATGATGATGATGAAGATGATGATGATGATGATGATGATGATGATGCTGATGATAATGGTGATGGTACGGATTATCATGATGATGACGACGATGACGACGACGAATATGATGATGGTGATGATGCTGTTGTTGATGATCATGCTCATTATGAAGATGATTGTGATGATGACGACGATGTCGATGACGGGGGAGGTGGTGGAGGGCAGAACGCCACCCCCTCGCTTTGTGAAACAAGTAGCGACGGAACATTGTTGGCAACCTTCGGCTTCTGAGGGCCTGGCCAGGCCCCACGACTGTCAGCCAAGGGTTCGGCATGAGAAGCATGCGCCGCGGGGAAGGGGTCTGGACCTCTGGGGTCCACGCTGCGAGCAACAGTTACGACACCGGAGTGCAGGCACCCTGAGACGTGGGCGTCGCGTTCTCTTCGCTGCGGGCATTTCCTCACTGGGTTTCAGGCCCTCGGGCCCTCACATATTGATCTGGCTTCAGAAGTGCCGCAGATCGATGGGGTCTAGGGCCCTGGTGGAGGAGATCTTTCAAGGCGTTTATTTTTTCTCCAGCGCAACGTCGGATCTCAGGGTAAGCGACCAGACCGAGCTGCGTGCCGAGGCGGAAGAGGAGGACTGCGACGGCGATGCCTGATCACCGCAGGACTGCGCCCGCGCTCGCAGGCCACGACGACGGATGCGGGGCTGAGGAAATGGCCAAGGACGATCGGGAATAGGATGTCGACGACGACGACGAAGGTTCCGAACACAGCGCTTGGCCGCGGCGCGCCAGCGCGCGACGCCGACGACGCCGACGACGGCAGCGGGGTCCTCGGCCAGTACCGACAGCACCAACGAGGCCTCCTCCCTCCACGCCTCAGGTCCGAGCGGGGCCGCGCGGAGCGAGCTCGCAGGGGGCAGGGGGAGCGAGGGGAGGGCAGAGGGGGCAGGAAGGAGGAGGGGAGGGGGCAGGGGGGGAGAAGGAGAAGGAGGAGTAGGAGGACCAGTGTAAACCCAAGAGTCATCAACGATGTTGGGATAAACCCGTCCTCCAAGCTCCCTCTTCATAGGCACCTGCAAGGGTGTTCATGTCCCCTGAGGGAACTGCCTCGATGGAAAGCAAACGTTTAAAGACCCTGATGCGTGCCAAAACATAGTTCTCGGGATTCCAACGCCACGGATCACCCTGACAATTGCGTCTTCACGATCCTGAAACGAGCCAGAACGCCATTCGTGGGACTTCAGCACCGTGAATCAACGTAACTGCTGCCTCTCATAATCCAGGATCCGTCGAAAACACCGTTTCTGGTACGCTGATCGTGGGAATCCGCGAAACCTTCGCACATTGAATAAACGAAAGTGCGCGGCGCTAAAGCGAGAACCACATTTAGAAAAGAAACCGCCTTCAATCCGTGAAACCCTTGCAATTGTTTAAAAAGAATGTGCGCAGCGGTCAGGCGAGAACCACATTTTGAAAACCACCCGCCCTCAATCCGTGAAGCTGTTGTCAATTTGTAAGCTTTAGGGTCATAAATGGTGAGGCAATCTCAGGCGAAACACCCGGACCGCCCTAAAAACTGGCCTCGGGGTGTGACAGGGAATAGTTGTGTATCAGGAAAAGGAACGGAGGAGGAGGAGGAGGAGGAGGAGAACGAGGAGGTGGAGGAGGGAGGGGGGAGGAAGGAGGGTGGAAGGAAGGAGGGAGAGGGTCAAGCTGGGCGCGCTCGCGCCATGCCTGGTATCCGATCCTTCTCACCCATCCCTTCCAAAGGCGCTGATCTGATCTATCCGCCGACGCGACGCGTGCCATAGCTGACCAGGGACTCCCAAAAAGGGCCCCATCGTATTATGCGGAATCTGAAACAGTGAGCTGCGTACAATGGATGAGGAGGAGGTGGCGGATGAGAAGGAGGATGAGCAGGAGGAAGAGGAGGAGGAACATGAGGAGTATGAGGAAGGAGGACGAGGACGAACAGCAGCAGCAGGCGCTGGAGTGAAGGAGCGGGAGGAGCACAACCAGGGAACGACAACGATGAGGAAGGGCTTGGATCCAGAAGAGTGGCCCGCGCTGGGGCGAGTGAGCACAGCGCCGATACTCAAATAAGGCGAACGCTGCAGCGGCAGCACCATTTCGAGGAACCGAAAACAATCGGCTTGCAAAACAAACTGCACTCAACATCAACACCTGAAATCCTGCGACACGCGCGGAGAGTGCACACATCCAGACGGAGATGGGATAGCAGTGTTCACACCGAGCAATCTACGGGTAAGAAGCAGTCAGGTCAATGATGGGCCCCCAAAGGAGATCTGTCTGAGAGCCACCGGAACCGCCCGAGCACCGACCCGATCACTCAGCCGTGGACCTGCCGCCTC
Source organism: Prorocentrum cordatum (assembly GCA_963575745.1). Lineage (NCBI taxonomy): Eukaryota > Dinophyceae > Prorocentrales > Prorocentraceae > Prorocentrum > Prorocentrum cordatum. The sequence goes on along the minus strand of CAUYUJ010015924.1, from coordinate 214,431 downwards.
AGGGCCACGATGAGTCAGGCCGGTGCTCGGGCCTCCTTCCTCCTCCTCCTCCTCCTCCTCCTCCTCCTCCTCCTCCTGGTCACCACCTGGAGCGGCTCGGCCGACCCGAACGCTGACCAGACCCTTCCTGGATCCCGAACAGTTGTGGAGGAGGGGGGGGAGATGGAGGATTCACGAGGGATGAGAGCAGCTCTCCCCCCTCTCTTCGACGCTGCTGGCTCCAGGACTGTCGTGCACCCGATGCCGATCCCTCGACCTCCGCCGCATCCGAGACTCCGCTCGCTCCGGGCCAAGTGCCCCAGGATACCGCGGTGAGCGATCTCTCACTGTTGCGGCCCGCTTCCTCGCCTTCCTCTCCCCGCCTTTTCTGCTCCTCGCCCTCCTCTCCCTCCTCCTCCTCCTCCTCCTCCTCCTCCTCCTCCTCCTCCCGCAGTGGTGCGGAGCGGAGGGCGGGTGCGTTGCCAGACGTTTTCCACCCTCCCTGAATCTGGGTCCTCCCTCTTGCCCTCCCCCGCACCTCCATCTCGGCCTCCCTGTCCTCCGAACGTTTCGGCGGGCCTTCCCCAGAACATTCCGGGAGCATCTGCTCCTATCTACCCCTGCTCGTGCAGCCCTGCGTGCCCGCCGTCACCCACTCAGGCCTGCCAGGGAGCCGCGCGGGCCCGCCCGGCGCTCACGGCCCCGCGGCAGGCAGGAGAGGTGCGACCTCGGGCTGCAGGCCCAAATGCTCCGACAGCGTACAAGGCAATTTTTAATACATCGGATTTTCCAAAATATAAGATTTTTAATACATGACTCATTTATGAATAAATTTATGCATGAACTCATCGTTGTTTTTTAATACTAAATCCCTGCATGTTTAATGCATGATCCACACGCTGAGCATGTATCAAAAGCGGCACTGTACCCTGCTAACTGCAATCCTGCAATCCCTACCAGCCCCATGCCAATCCGACGCGGCTGAGACGCCCGCGGCCGCGCGCCCGAAGCACGGGGAGAAGAACCCGACTCCAGGGCACGGGCAACACACGCAGGGCCTCCGTCAACGAAGGAGAAGGGGGGAGGACGCCTCCAGGGCTCATGCAGGTCACGGCGGGGAGAGGGCGGCGGGGAGGGCGCGGGCCACGGATGCCTAGATACTACTGTCCCCCGACCACCACCCTCATCGTGTACACGCAGCCGTCGACGCCAGGGTTGCGTGGGGGGTGCTGGTGGGGAAGGCCAAGAGCCAAGAGCGTTCGGGCCAGGCCGCCCAGACGGGGCCAGGCGGGCCGGCGTGAAGGGGCGACCACATCAGAGGCCTGAGGTGGCCTCTTCCCCCTCGGTCCTCCGAGGAGGCGACGTCGATGGTTGCCTGCCTCCTCCAGCGGGCGCCCGTGAGCTTGTCGGCGCGTTTGCCGTACTCGTCCATCCTGAGGCCGTCGTATGGCCTATGGTTATCTCTTGGGTCTGCTGGTAGTTCTCTATGCGGTAGAGTAACTCCAGGAGCTTCGCGCTTCCGTATGTTTTTTTTGTTTGTCATCTTGCTGTGCCTTTCGATGTGCTTGGCGATAAAGATCTCCGTCATAGAACATGTCTCCTCGATCTCACGCTGTCCATCATACGCGTCATCGTACATCAGACCATTGCTGTTGATGATGCTTTGAGCCTCACCGACTATAGTCTGGTACTCCTGGTTGGTCAAGCTCTTCGTAGTATCCCAGATGTGCTGGACCTGAAAGAGTTACCACGCTGTGATGCCGTCTATCTGCTTGTCGGCTGAGGTACACGTGATCACGACAGGGACGCGGCAACGTGAGCAAGTGCAATACAATGAGATGATCGCTCTGATAATGTTATTGACTCGGAAGATCCTGTCGAACGCCTCACCGCTGGTGCTGAGGGCTCCCCATGGTAAGGCGTGGGATATTTTCTTGTGGATGTATCCGTCGCTGGTGAGTTCGCTGAAGTCGGCGTGTAGAGTCTTGCTAGGTATGATCGCGTACATCGCTGCAAGTTCTCCATCTCAAATCCTATCCTCCCAGCACTTGAAGGTATCGGTATCGCTGATGTCGTGGCCGTCAGTGGTGTCGTCGGCTACATTTGATTATCTTGTTCAAGATGTCCTGCATGTCGCCCTCTTGCCTCTGATGCGGCGATATTATAATAATTATGTGCCTGTCGTTAGTGTTCGTGTCTACAGTCCGTGGCGGCGTGCTGTTCTTGACCTTGGTCGTCGAAAACGCTGGAGGTGACGACGGTGTAAGGTCAAGTCGTGGCAATGATGTGACGTCCCCTTGAGGAGCGGATTTTTCGTGGTATAGGTCGGGCCATCCTTTCATTATCAGAGTGAGGGGGCTGAACCGAACGGTCATTCACTAACCCTGGGTGCGTGGTTGAAGTGGAATTCCGCGATGCGGATTATTATTAGTATTATTATTATTATTGTTGTTGTTGTTGGATGTGGTTGTTGTTGTTGTTGTGGCTGTGGTTGTGGTTGTGGTTGTTGTTGTTGTTGTTGTTGTTGTTGTTGTTGTTGTTGTTGTTGTTGTTGTTGTTGGTTGTTGGTTGTTTGTTGTTTGTTGTTTGTTGTTTATTGTTTGTTGTTTGTTGTCTGTTGTTGTCGCCGTCCCACCCGCGACCCGCCCCGCGACCCACCCGCGACCCACCCCGCGACCCATCCGTAACCCACCCGCGACCCACCGCGCGACCCACCCGCGACCAACCCCGCGACCCACCCGCGACCCACCCGCGACCCACCCGCGATCCACCCCGCGACCCGCCTGCGACCCACCCCGAGACCCGTTTGGCGACCCACCCGCGACCCATCGGCGACCCACCCGCGACCCACCGGCGACCCACCCCGCGACCCACCCGCGACCCACCCGCGACCCACCCGCGACCCAGCGCGACCCGCGACCCACCCGCGACCCACCCAAAATTTTCGGCGCCTGCGGCGTTTTTTTTGGGGGGGATCCGTTCCAGGTGGAGAACCTGCGCCCCACCCGCGGACCAAACTGCGCCCGCGACCCACCCGTGACCAGCCGCGACCCACCCGCGACCCACCCGCGACCCACCCCGCGACCCACCCGAAATTTTCGGCGCCTGCGGCGGGCTTTTTTGGCTGAGTTCCTTCCAAATGGAAGTGGAGAGAGCCCGCGACACACCCGCGACCCAAACTACGTTCACTGAACAACACACAACGTTCGGCGCCTGCGGCGAATTTGTTTTGCAGTCGTTCCAGGCGGAGAACCTGCGACCCAAACCGCGTCCACTGTACAAATCAAAACATTCGGCGCCTGCGGCGGGCGGGGTGTTTTTGAATTCCATCCAGGTGGAGGTGGAGAGCCCGCCGCCGCCGTCGCCGTCGCCGTCGCCGCCGCCGCCGTCGCCGCCGCCGCCCCGCCCCACACCCCCCGGAGCGCGCGCGCGCGTTCCGCGGAGGAGGGGGGGAGGAGCAGGGCGAGGAAGACGACGACGACGACGACGACGACGACGACGACGACGACGACGACGACGACGAGTACGAGGACGAAGAGGAGGCCGACGACGAGGGCGAAGAGGAAAAGGAGGGGGGGACGGAGGGGGACGACGAGAAAGGAGGGAGGAGGAGGGGGAGGAGGAGGAGGACGACGACGACGACGGAAAGGAGGAGGGGGGAGGATCGGGATGGGGGAGAGAGGAGGAGAGGAGGAGGAGGAGGGAGGAGAGGAGGAGGAGGAGGAGGAGGAGGAGGAGGAGGAGGAGAGGAGGAGGGGAGGAGGAGGAGGAGGAGGAGGAGGAGGAGGAGGACGCGCACGGCCCAAAGGCGAACGGTCACGCCGTCTCGCCTCGCTGCCGTGCACAGTCACGGCCCCAGGTGACGAGGAGACCAGACGCCGCGTGAGCGCGAGCACCTAGCACCCCGCAGCGCGGGGTGTTGGAGAAGCGCACTCACCCCTAAGCCCACGGGCCTGGCGGCACCCCTTGAACGGGCCCCGCGGAGACCACCAGGGGCCCCACACCGCCAGGATCCGAGACGAATCCAGCAGCCCGACCAGGCTCGGCCCCAGGGGGCCCCCTGGGTCGGACGTACGCTCGCCCGCGGCTCCGCTCGGCCCCGCAGCAGCGCAGCCGCGGCGGTAGGCCGCGAGGAGCGACGCGACCTGGCCACGCACCGCCTCCTCGGTCGCCGCTGCGGCGACCTCCGCCTCCACCTCGGCCCCGCCGGCTCTGGCGGCACTTCCACCCCTCTGGGAGCCGCCGCGTCCAGCCCGCTGTCCACCGAGGCCGGGCCAAGGGAAGGATGACGTCGAGCCGAACTCGCCGAATGGCTCCTCGGCGCCCCCGAGGTCGATCCATGAGCTGCTAGTAGCACCACCTCCAGGTGCTCTTGTCGAGGCGGGCCTGCCCCGCGCGCTGTTTATCCTGTGGGTGCACCAGGGGGCAGGCTCCAGCAAAAACCTTGGCGACTGAGCCCAGCCCCTCGCGCTGTTTACCTCGTGGGTGCCCCTGGGGGCTGGGACTCGCGTTCTAGCCGCCGTCAGAGTCGGCAGCCCCTGCTTACCTGCGTCCTGGTGGGAGTCCCCCTGCTAGGCGCCTGCAGGTCGTTGAGACCGCGGCAGGGGCCCCTGGTGAGGCCGCACTGGCGGCTCTTCCACCCCTCTGGGGGTCGCCGCGTCCAGCCCGCTCGTCACCGAGGCCAGGCCAGGGGGATGATGACGTCGAGTCGACCTCGTCGAATGGCTCCTCGGCGCCCCCGAGGTCGATCCATAAGCTGCTAGTAGCACCACCTCCAGGTGCTCTTGTCGAGGCGGCCCTGCCCCGCGCGCTGTTTACTCTGTGGGTGCGCCAGGGGGCAGGCTCCAGCAAAAACCTTGGCGACTGAGCCCAGCCCCTCGCGCTGTTTACCTCGTGGGTGCCCCTGGGGGCTGGGACTCGCGTTCTAGCCGCCGTCAGAGTCGGCAGCCCCTGCTTACCTGCGTCCTGGTGGGAGTCCCCCTACTAGGCGCCTGCAGGTCGTTGAGACCGCGGCAGGGGCCCCTGGTGGCGCCGCACTGGCGGCTCTTCCACCCCTCTGGGGGTCGCCGCGTCCAGCCCGCTCGTCACCGAGGCCAGGCCAAGGGGATGATGCCGTCGAGCCGACCTCGCCGAATGGCTCCTCGGCGCCCCAGAAGTCGATCCACTCGGTCCATGCCCGCCGAGTCCGACGCACATGTCGAGGTGGGAGGCCCGCGTGCCGCTGAGCCGCTCCTCGGCCGCGCCGCCAACGCCGCCCCAGCATGCAGCGCCATGTGCGACGCGAGCCTCTGGCCGACGGAGTTCTGGTCGATGTACCAGCCCAGGGCAAGGCCGACAGCGGGCCGCCCGCGCCGAGGGGCTCCGAGCAGCGCCGCACGGCTCCGCAGCGGCGCAGCCGCGGCGGTAGGCCGCGAGGAACGACGCGACCTGGCCACGCACCGCCTCCTCGGTCGTCGCTGCGGCGCCCGCCGCTTCCTCCTCGCCCCCGCCTGCAGGTCGGTGAGACCGCGGCAGGGGCCCCTGGTGGCGCCGCACTGGCGGCTCTTCCACCCCTCTGGGAGTCGCCGCGTCGAGCACGCTCGTCGTCGAGGCCAGACCAGCCGCCTACGCCACATCCGTGTCCGTAGACTCCTCAACTTGAACTGGCACACGACCGCGATTCCATACGGCAGCCTGGCTGGACATCAGTACAATGGCATCGCTGCCGCCCTCGACGGGGTCGTGCACCTCGACGGCCACTCTGCTGGACACCTTGGGCGCCAGCTTGCTCTCCAGCCTCGCCAGCACCGCCTTGCCCGTAGGTGTCGGCGGCGCGCAGCGCCTGGTGAAGCGGCCACTGGCGCGGCGCGAGCCACTGGCGCCTGCCGCTGCGGGGCCACTGGCGCGGCGCGAGCCAGCAAGAGGAGGAGGAGGAGGAGGAGGAGGAGGAGGAGGAGGAGGAGGAGGAGGAGGAGGAGGAGGAGGAAAAGGAGGAGGAGGAAAAGGAGGAGGAGGAGGAGGAGGTGGAGGAGGCGGACGACGACGACGACGACGACGACGACGATGACGTGGACGAGGAGGAGGAGGAGGAGGAGCAGGAGGAGGAGGAGGATAAATAGGAGGGCGCAATCGACAGGGAAGATGAGGGCCACGAGGTCCGCCGGCTCGACGCCCGCGTCGCCCGCGCCCGACCCTCCACTCTTATACACAAGCGCGGGGTGCTACGTATTCTCCTTGCTGGTCTTGACGTGCTCCTCGTTGTTGGTCGCCTTTTCTTATTCGGTAAGTTGCTGTCCAAAAGAAGACCCCGCATACCAAGACCTTTTGCATGAGTGGACCGTCATGAGGTGCTTGACTAGCTTGGCGCAGGATTGGAACTTTTTGCAGCACATTCGGCATGCTCCGCCTGACGCCCAGTTCTTGGGTGACTCTCTTTCTTATGTTCGCGACAGAGATGGGCAGCCATGGGAAGGGATGGGTGGGAAGGATAGGGTGCCAGACATGGTGCGAGCGCACCCAGCTTGACCCTCTCACTCCTCCTTCCTCCCTCCTCCTTCCTCCTCCTCCTCCTCCTCCTCCTCCTCCTCCTCCTCCTCCTCCTCCTCCTCCCCCTCCTCCTCCCCCTCCTCCTCCTCGCCCTCGCACCCGCCCATCGCCCGTCCCCTCCTCCTCGCCACCCGGACCGCGCGAGCGCGCGCGCGGCGCGGACTCTGCGGCTGGGCCCCGCGCGACGGCGGCCTCCGCGCCCGTCGCTGGCGGGGCGTCCGCGGGGCCTGTGGCCGCCTCTCCGAGGGAGGGCGGCGCGGGCACGGCCGCCGCGCGCCGCCGCCGCGCGCCGCCGTCGTTCCGGTCAACGGGCCCGTTTGCCAGGAGTGCCGGATGTCCCAAAAGCATCTCCTCATTCGGGGAGACGTAAGACCCGGGTACGAGGGACTCGGAAATCCCCGACGAGGTCGTCAAAAAAATGACGAGGCCGAGCCTGCACTTTGACGAGGCCTCCCGCTGCAGACATCCCACGAAACTCCTCCTCGTCAAAATCCGAGGCGCGTTCGTCAAAAAACGATGGCGAACCCGAGTCCTGGCAAACCCGGGTCTTACGCTCCCCCGACAGGAGTGCCGGATTTCCCAAAAGCATCTCCTCATCCCAGACATCCCAAGTATCCAGATGAGGAAGCACAGGGTTCCCACACCCCCGGCGGCGCAGACCTCGTGTGTTTCTGGGAGGAGGAGGCGAGGAACCCGGGCGTCTTCATCTGGATGTTTGGAGTTTTGGGGGATTCAGGGGATCGGAGCTCCTGGGAGGGCTCCTGGCTTTGAGAGTAGCTGGAAGGCAGAAAATCCCCCAAATCCCCCTTCCAGCTAATCTCAAACCCAGGAGCTCTCCCAGGAGGAGCTCCGATCCCCTGAATCCCCAAAACTCCAAACATCCAAATGAAAACACATGGCTTCTCTATCTCGCATCCCAGAAATCCGAGTTACGCTACCGAGGAACCCACATAATGAACTTTAATATTATGTGTTTGCTACTCGTATTTAATAATGTACGCGCAATCCTGCGTTCTGAACCGTCGTGGCGAATGTTTCCCTATGTCTCATTCAACACACTATCACGCTGTCCGATACTGGTACGCATGCAGGCCGCGCTGAAGGACCACCCCCCGCATACCCCCTCTGGTGGCGACAAAGTGCCACGCCTGCCACGCTGTCCGACCCTGGCACGCATAGAGGCCGCGCTGAAGGACCACCCCCTGCGCCCCCCCTCTGGTGGCGAGAAAGTGCAACGCCTTCCACGCTGTCCGACCCTGGCACGCATAGAGGCCGCGCTGGGGGATCCCCCCCCGTGCACCCCCTCTGGTGGCGAGAAAGTGCAACGCCTACCACGCTGTCCGACCCTGGCACGTATAAGGGCCGCGCTGGGGGACCCCCCCCCCCCACCCCCTCTGGTGGCGACAAAACGCCACGCCTCCCACGCTTCTCGACCCTGGCACGCATAGGGGACGCGCAGAAGGACCACTCTCTGCGCATTCCCCTCTGGTGTGGCGAAAATGCCACACGTGCCACACTTTCCGGCCCTGGTACGCATAGAGGCCCCGCGGAGGGACCCCCCCGCGCGCACCCCCCTTCTGGCGTCGAGAAACTGCAACGCCCGCCACGCTGTCCGACCCCGGCACGCAGAGAGCATGCGCCGAGGGACCACCCCTTGCGCACCCCCTTTGGTGCCGAGAAAGTGCCACGCCCGCCGTGCCATGCGCGTCTGCAGCGCATAGAGACCGCACCCTCTGCGCACCCCCTCCTGGTGCCGAGAGGGTGCCGCACCCGCCGCGCCCCGGCGCGCCTGCAGCGTATAGAGGCCGCACCCCCCGCGCACCCCCGCTGGCGTCGAGAAAAATCCCCGCCTGCCGTGCCCTGCGAGCCTGCAGCGCATAGAGACCGCACCCCCTGCGCACCCCAAGGAAGAGGAGGAGAGGGAGGTCAGACGCGGGTGCGGCGCGGTAGGGAAGAGCACCAGAAACGTGTGGGTAACGACGCGCTGTGCTGAGCTGTGCTGTGCTGAGGTGCTGTGCTGTGCTGTGCTGTGCTGAGCTGAACTGTGCTGAGCTGAGCTGTGCTGAGCTGAGCTGTGTACGTGTTGTGTGTGTGTGTCAATGTGCTGTGTGCTTTGCTGTGATGTGCTGTGCTGAGCTGCGCTGTGCTGCGCCGTGTGAGAAGGAGAAGGAGGGGTGAGGAGACGCGGGCGCGACGCGGGAAGGAAGAAAACCATAATCCCACTAAGCATGTGGGGAAACAAACACATGAAAGTACAAGGCTTCCGCGCCCCTGACATCGCAAACTTCATGGGGGCTGTGCTGGGCGTCTGGAAGAGAGAGAGGGGGAGAGAGAGAGAGAGAAGGAGAGAGAGAGAGAGAACGAACGAACGACGGACAAAGAAACCAGGGAGATAGATAACCATCTATATATATATATATATATATAGAGAGTCCTCTATATACATATATATAAATAAAAAAGAAGAAATAAAAAAGATAGAGAGAGAGAGAGATAAACCGAAAGAGACAACAAAGAGAGAGAGAGGCATATTCCAGATCCAGCGGGTTACACGCATTCCTATTGGAGTGCAACTGGCATCTAATGGGAACAGAACGGATCCCATACCAGCTGTTTCCATTTAGATTCGTAATGAAACCGAATAGAACCCAATTAGAATTGAGCAGATCGCTGATTCAGATGGTCTTCCTTTTGTAATCGATTTAGCGTCGAGCTGAAGTGGTGCAGATCCCCGACAAAACTGATTCCAAGTAGATTCCTATTGAAATCGAATGGGGGTCTTGTTAGAACTGAGCAGGCCCCACATCCAGCGGATTCCACATAGACTCCCCTTGGTATGCAATTCGAATCTAAGTGGGTTGGGGCGGATCTCAAATCCAGGTGGTTCAAATTAGGATACTACCGAATTAAAGTTCGAACGCAACTAGAAATTAACACGATCCCGGATCTACCTGGTTTCAATTACATTCCTGCTGGGATCTGGGTAACATCGAATTAGAATGTGGCAGATCCCATATCCAGCTGATTGCAATTGTATGTATTTGTGGCTAAATCGAATCGAATCGGAAGTGGGTAGGTCCCAGGCCTAGCGGATGCCAGTTGCATTCCTATTCCAATCAAAACGAAATCGAACATATCCCAAAACCAGCTGAGTCCACTTGGGATTCCGACTGGACTCTCAGCAATATCTCATTGGAACTGAGCAGTTCACAAATCCAGCCGATTCCAAATCGACCCCTATTTTAATCTAGCTCGAATCGAATGGGAATTGCGCAGATCCCAGATCTTGCTAATTACACTTCGCTTAAATTCCCAGTGTAATAGAACTTGTGTGTCATTTGGGTGGAGATCCCAGATTCAACTGCTTCAACTTGGAGTCACATTTGAACCGAAAGAACCTACTTCGAATGGAGCAAGTCGCTGATTCAGATCGGATCTCCATGGGAATCGATCTACAATCTAATTGACATGATGTTGATCTCGGATCCAGCTGATCCCAAGTAGATTCCTACAAGAGTCGATTGGGACTCTAAGCGGTATTGGGCAGATCTCAGATCCAGCTGGTCCCAATGTGAGCCCGATCGGGGTTTAATTCGAATCTAGTTGGGGTGGGGCGGATCCCACTCAATCATTGTTAACATCAAACTAGACTCGAACTATACTTGCGCATATCCCAGATCCAGCTGAGCCCAATTATTTCCCAACACGGATTGACCAAACATGTCGAATCGGAAGAATAGAGGAGCAGGCACGGATGACACAAAGCGGATGATCAGTACGAGTACGAACGAACAACCCAAAGATCGATGCCCGACTCATGGGTGCCAGGGGGGCTAGATAAACATCACCATACTGATATACATAACTATGTGCATCTACATGCGTATCTGTATATCTGCATATGTATGCATATGCATATGCGCACACATATATATATATATATATATATATGCATACATTTACACATACATACAAAGGTATGTCTGTTAGTGAGGGGGTCTCCTACAGCGACCATTAGCAGGCCATGGCTGTTAACTTCTTGGCCCGCGGAATGAAAACACAAACAACAAATTTGACACACGAAGCGCCGTGAAATTTTCAAAATTCCGCCGAGCACTGATTTTTGCACGGCCTGTTTTGCCATCGGCTGCTTTGCAATACTCAGAATTCCACGGGGCATTGATTTGTGCCAGGCATGTTTTGCCATGGGGCGATGTGTCATCGATTCAAAAGCGGGGAGCCCCAGGCGATGCTCATTGGTACAGTGCCCAAAGGGTTTCCGAAAAAAAAAAAACAGCGACCGTGTTGGATTTGGCGCGCGGCGTACGCGAGTGAGAAAGCAGCCGCTTCTCTAGGGCAGCGCGCGCCTTGAGGGGACGCAAGCTTCGACGTGCGAGCGCGTCCACCACGCAAGCGCAAACGCTACGAACGACGGGAAAAATCGTCCGCTGCACGGCGATGCGCACGCCTGTCGCGACATCGCTCGAGAGCGTCGCAATCGCATTTATTTCCGTCCAACTTTGAAGACGGCGCTGCGTAACCAAAGCGCGCGCGGGCGAGCCAAAATCGAAGCAAACACGCACGCGCACACGCATGCACACACACACACGCGCACACACACACACGCACGTGCACGTAGCGAGCCAAACTTTTGAATCGCGACGGGTACAAGCTAGACCAGGGCGCGGCTAACAGAATTGACGGCAGCGCAAACATCTCTCTCTCTCTCTCTCTATATATATATATACAATATCATCTGTAAATGGAAACAAAGAGAACGGATCGCGGTATATTGCCCAGCAGCCAGCCCGGAAACGCACCCGAACGGGCTCCGCGCCCCACGGGTGCCGCAAAGAGAATTGTCGAATGCCGACGCGCACTTCCGCGCCGCGAAAGGGCCCCCATGCCGCTGGAGCTTCCGCCACCGCCCCCCCTTTCCCGTAGTGCAAGGTTTCGTCGTCTCAAACGCGCGGGTCCGCAAGCGATGTTGCTTTCTGGAGCGCCAGACGGCTTCCCCACAATATCCGCGCGCATGTTGGGCTTGGAGCTTAACGTGCGGGACATGAGAAACGCACTGATTATACAAAGCAGCGCGCGGCCTGGAGAAGCGCGAACTTAACCGCCGCGCAAGCGGGAGGAGCATTGGCCGAAGAACGGCCGTGACCCGGCCTCCGTCGGCCTCCTCAAAAGGCTCCAGAAAAATTCGTTTTCAGTTGCGGCACTTATATGTCGACTTCTATATTCTGGAAAATGCGAAATGATCCCGCGCGCGCAAGCGCCGGTGACCCGGCCTCCGTCGGCCTCCTTAAAGGGCTCCAGAAAAATTCAGATTTAGTTTTGGGAATAACATGTCGACTTTTATATTCTGGACAATGCAGAACTCTCCAGCGCGCGCGAACGCCGGTGACCCGGCCTCCGTCGGCTTCCTTGAAATAACATGTCGACTTCTATATTGTGGACAATGCAGAATTCGCCACGCGCGCGAGAGTGACCCGGCCTCCGTCGGCCTCCTCAAAAGGCTCCAGAAAAAATGTTCAAACGCGGCACTTACATGTCAACTTGTATAGTCTGGACAATGCAGAACTATCCCGCGCGCACAAGCGCCGGTGACCCGGCCTCCGTCGGCCTCCTTAAAGGGCTCCAGAAAAATTCAGATTTAGTTTCGGGAATAACATGCCGACTTCTATATTCTGGGCGATGCAGAATGATCCCGCGCGCGCAAGCGCCGGTGACCCGGCCTCCGTCGGCCTCCTTACAGGGCTCCAGACAAAATTCAGATTTAGTTTCGGGAATAACATGTCGACTTTTATAATCTAGACAATGCAGAACTCCCCGCGCGCGCGCGCGCGGGTGACCCGGCCTCCGTCGGCTTCCTGAAACGGCTCGTCAACCAGCCAACCTGCCTACCAGCCGGCGCACCAGCCAACCAACACACTGGACTTAACCAACCAACCGGCGCACGCGGAGCCTTACGTGTACATACTTGTAGATAGGCGAGGATTATCGCGCCCCGCGACGCGCGACGCGCGGTGAACTTCACGCCCCTGCGCCGCCGCCCTGGACAAGGGCGGCTCTCCTGCCCGGGCCGCGACGCGCGAGGCGCAATAATCTTTGCGCCCCCAGGGGTGACCAAGTGCAAAGGCCTTGGGCGGCCACGTGTTTCAGAAATATGAAAACCCACGGATGCAAAACACAAAATGAGTATGCAGGCGCACAGTGAAGGTCTTGACCTAAGGTGTAACATAAGGAACTAATGCCCCATACCTTGGCATGCGGATGCATGATGGGGCGACAGCTCCAGCGCGCGCCCCGCAAGGAACGGGGGGGCCCGAGATTGGAGCTGGACCTTAACGCAGCCACCGTTCAATTATGTCGAGCCAGTGAGCTCCGAACCGCGCGACCGAAGGAACGGGGGGGGCTCTTGCGAGGAACTGGACCTCAATGCCCCATGCCTTGGCGCGCGGATACATGTAGGGGCGACAGCTCCGGCGCGCGCCCCGCAAGGAACGGGTGGGCCCGAGAACGGAGCTGGACCATAACGCAGCCACCGTTCAATTATGTCGAGCCAGTGAGCTCCAAACCGCGTGGCCGAAGGAACGGGGGGGGCTCTTGCGAGGAACTGGACCTCAATGCCCCATGCCCTGGCGCGCGGAACGGGCGAAAGCTCCAGCGCGCGCCCCGCAAAGAACGGGAAGGCCCCGGAGAGGCGCAGGGCTTATACGCGACCGCCGTCGCATTACGTCGAGCTAGCGCAAGGAACCGAGCCCCCCCGTGGAGCCCCGTTCCTTAGACCGTCCGCCCCGATCGACAAAACGAACCCGCGCGTCCAAAATCGCAAGGAACACCGGGGGGGCTCGCCGCCAAAAAGGCAGCGGAACGCATGCAAACCTAAGGAACGTCCGAGCCCCTTTTGAAAAGTAAGTGTTCCTTACTCAAGGCGCTCACTGTGCGCGCCTCCGTCAGCCTCCAGAAAGCTTCACAGAAAAGTTCAATTCAGTTTTTTGATTTACAAGGCGATCTTCTTATTGTGGGCAATCCAGAACTTCCTACACGCGCCCGCGCCGCGGCGCGCGCGCGTGGTGAGTTCTGTATTGTCCACAATAAGAAGATTGAATTGGACTTTTCTGTGAAGCTGTAAGGAGGCCGAGGGGAGCGCGTAGTTCTGTATGTGGACAATACAGAACTCACCACGCGCGCGCGTAGGGAGTTCTGTATTGTCCACAATGCTATGCAGAACTACGCGCCTCCGTCGGCCCCCTTACTACTTCACAAGCAAAAATCAATTCAGTCTTTGGCTTTACAAAACGATCTGCTTATGGGGGGGCAATCCAGAACTCACCGCGCGAGCGCGCGGGGAAACCAAATGTAAAACTGAGTTCTCTGGCCCCAAGGACTCGCCATACAATGGGCAAATGCGTTGGAAACCGCAGCGCGCACCGCAAAGTCGCGCGCGCGCGTTGGACAATGAGCGGGGAACCATATTGCGCAGCTCAAGGTCGCGCGCGCGCGCGCGCGCCCTTGCGCTGCGCACTGTGGTCTTCTACGCATGTGTCAACGATGTCAGCGTGAAAATCATTAGGGGAAACCCTAAGCAAAATTTAATTCTCTGAATCCAGGAGATGGCCACGCGATTAGCAAATGCGTGGGAAACCACAGTGCGCAGCGCAAGGTCGCGCGCGCGCACGACCTTGCACTGCGCACTATGGCTTCCCACGCATGCGAACTCGAAGTCCAAATCGGGAGTGCGCCATTTAAACATTATTTCTCTGGCCCCAACAGATGGCCATGCAGTTGATAATTGCGTGGGAAAGCCAGCGCGCAGCGCAAGGTCGCGCGCGCGACGTTTCGGTGCGCACAACGGTTTCTTCCCATAAATGTGTGAACGATGTGAAAGCGAAAACCAAACGATGCGCAATTTAATTCTCGTCCCAACAGATGACCATACAAGTGGAAACCATAGTGCGCAGCGCAAAATCGCGCGCGCGCTGCGCACTTTGGTTTCCGCGCGTTTGTCGTCGGTGTGAACGCGAAAACCCTAGGGAAAACCCGATTTGAAATGTAGTTCTCTGGCCCCAATGGATGGCCAGACACTTAACAACTGCGCGGCGCCCAATGGTTTTCCACGAACTGTTAGTGCATGGCCATCAGCGCACTATGGCTGTCCTGCGCCGGCTGCCGCGGTTTGCTGTGACCAACGGACGACCAATAGTGGGCCATGGGTGCAAATGCGAAGAGGATTTCGCCCAAACGGCTAATCACGGGAAAAGAATCCACGGGGGGCGGGCCAGGGGCATCGGGGCCTTGTTTTCGTCCCAAGGAAATCGGGGGGGCGGGGGGGGGACCTCCTGCGGTTAACCCGCGACATTCCCGGCTGCGGGGCCCGCCGCGCGCGCAAAATTTCCATCCGGGCCACTGCCCGATCTCGCGCAATTACCGGCTCGCCGAATTACCGGCCGGGTGCGCGGAGTTACCAGCCGGGCGCGCGGGAATTAACAGCCGGGCTACCGGCCGGGCGCGCGGTGTTACAGCCGGGCTGCCGGCCACGCAAAGGGCCGGCCGTCTGCGGCGTTCTGTAGCGGCGCTGTAGCTCCGCTACAGAATGTGCTGCAAGGCCAAGTAAGGGCCGGGCTACCAGCCGGGCTACCGGCCGGGTTGCCGGCCGGGCTGGGAATTGACAGCCGGGTTACCAGCCGGGTTACCAGCCGGGCTGGGGCTAACAGCCGGGTTACCGGCCGGGCGCGCAGTTAACAGCCGGGCTACCAGCCGGGTTACCGGCCGGGCCGGGTCACCGGCCGGGTTCGTAGAATTACAGGTAGGGTTACCGGCCGGGTTCGTGGAGTTACTGGCAGGGTTGCCCGCCGCGTTCGCGGACTTACTGGCCGGGCTACCGGCCGGTCACCAGCCGAGCTATTGGGCGGGCTGGGTACCGGTCAGGGTCAGGGCTGCTTGCCGGGCCAGGCCCCAGGCCGGGGGCGACCGGGCTGCGCTGAACACGGGCCGCACATGGCCTCGGCGCTTTCCCCTCGCGCATAATATGGTGCCCCGCCCTAACGCGCGGCGGCATTGCCCCTTGCAGCCGTGAGTTCCCCTACCTATAGCCCATGGCCACAGTGCGTGTGGCTGCATTTCCGCGCTCGCATCTCGTGTTTATTTCCCACGCAGAAAGGCCCGCGGCCGCCGCGCGCCGAATGCACAGCTCGCGCCCGCGCGCGCGCGTAGCACGCTGAGCCACTTGGCCGACGTGCTACAACCCCATGTTAACTTGGAAATCCATTCGGCCACCGCTGAAGGGCCGCTTGAGTTTCCAGGCAAACATAGCGGCCCTTATATTGTGGGCGCAACAGAATTCACAGCTCGCGCCCGCGCGCGCGTGGGCGCGTTGCGCGCTCAGCCACATGGTCGACATGCTCCAACCACATGTTAACTTGGAGATGCAGTCGGTCACCTCTCAGGGCCACCTTCGTTCACAGGCCAACACGGCGGCCCTTCTTTTGTGGGTAACCCAAGATTCACGACTCGCGCTCGCGCGGTCGCGGGCGCGCGCGCGCGGTGGCGCTTTGTAAATCGAGCCACGTAACCGACACGCTACAAACTCATGCTAACTTCGAAATCCAATCGGTCACCGCTAAGGGGCCATTTGAGTTTCCAGGCCACAACATGGCGGCCCTTTCTAATGTGGGTAGTCCAGAAGTCACATCTCGCGCGCGCGGGCGCGTTGTACGCTAAGCCACGTGACCGACATGCTACAAGCCCATGTTAACTCGGAATACAATCAGTCACCGTTAATTGGCCAATTAGATTTTCCATGCCAACATGGTGGCCGTTGTACGGTGGAAAATACAGAGTTCACAGCTAGCGCGCGCGTGGGCGACGTGTACGCTGAGCCACCTGGCCGATACGCGACAACCCCCATGTTAACTCGGAAGTTCAATCGGTTACTGCGGAGGGGCCACTTGAGCTTCCATGCCAACATAAAGGACCCGATATTGCGGGTAGTACGGCTTTCAGAGCTCGCACGCGCCGGGGGGGGGCGCGCGCGCGCGGGCGCTATGTGCGTTCAGCCACATGCTACAAGCCCATGTGAACTCGGAATTCCAATCGGTCACCGCTCAGGGGCCACATGAGTTTCCAGGAGACAGCGGCCCTTCTATTGTGGGTAGTGCAGGATGCACAGCCCGCGCGCGCGCGTGCGCGCGTTGTGCGCTGAGCCACTTGGCCGACATGCAACAACCCCATGTTCACTTGGAAATCCATTCGGCCACCGCCACGGGGCCGCTTGAATTGCCAGGCCAGCACGGCGGTCCTCTGTCGTGGATGATGCAGAGTTCACAGCTCGCGCCCGCGCGCGCGGGCGCGTTGTACGCTGAGCTACTTGGCCAACATGGCACAACCACATGCTAACTCGGATATTCAATCTTCTACCGCAGCGGGCAACTTTTAGTTTCCAAGCAAACATAGCGGCCCTTCTGGTGTGGATAGTTCGTAAGTCACTGCTCGAGCGCGCGCGCGTGGGCGTCCTTTACGCTGAGCCACTTGTGCGACATGCTACAAGCCCATGTTAAATTGAAAATCCAGCCGGCCATCGCTAGAGAGCCACTTGCGTTTCCAAGCCAATGCGGCGGCCCTTCTGTTCTGAGCGATACAGAGGTCACAACTCGCGCCCGCGCGCGCGCGGGTGCGTTGTACGCTGAGCAACTTGGCCGACATGCGGCAACCCTAGGTAAACTGGGAAAACCAATCGGCCACCGCTAAGGGGCCACTATGGCTTCCAGGCCAACATGACGGCCACTCTATTGCGTGCAATAAAGAATTTACAGCTTAATCGGCACGCTGCGAACTCATGGTTACTCGGAAGTCGAATCAGCCAACGATAGGGTTGCACTTCAGTTTCCAGGCAATCGTGGCGGCCCTTCTATTATGGGTAACAAAGTGATCCAGAAGTCGCAACTCGCGCGCGCGGGTGGGTGCGTTGAGCGCTGGGCCACTTGGCCAACATGCCACAAACCAGTGCTAACCTGGAAATCAATCCGGGTTTCCAAGCCAACACGGCGGCCCTTCTACTTTGGGCCAGGGTTCGCAGCTCGTGCCCGCGCGCGCGCGGGCGCGTTGCGCGCTGAGCCACTTGGCTTACATGCTGGGAGCCACCGCAAAGGGGCTACTTGAGCGTGCAGGCCAACATGGCGGTCCTTCTACTGGGGGTAGTACGAAAATTCACAACTCGCGCGCGCGCGGGCGCGCGCGCGAGGCGCCATGTAAGCTGGGCAACTTGGCCGACACGCTACAAACCCATGTTAAACGTGGAAAATACCATCGGCCACCGCTAAGGGGCCACTTGAGTTCTCAGGCCAACGTGGCGGGATTTGCACTGAGGAGATTACAGGGTTCACAGCTCGCGCCTGCGCGCGCAGGCGCGGGCGCTCTGCACGCTGCGCAACTTAACCGGCATGCTACGACCTTTTGCTAACTTGGAAGTCCGTCGGTTACTGCTAAGGGGCCACAACAGTTTCTAAGCAAACGTGGCGGCGATTCTATTGTTGGTAATGCAGAATTAATTCACAGCTCGCGCGCGCGAGCGCACGCGGGCGCGCGCGCGCGCGTGGGCCCGTTGTACGCTGAACCATTTAACCAACACGCTACAAACTCGAGCTATCTCGGATATTCAATCGGTCACCGCTAATGGACCGCTTGATTTCCCAGGCCAGCATGGCGGCCCTGCTATTGCGGGTAGAACTCACAGCTCGCGCGCGCGCGCGTGGGCGCGCTGTGCGCTGAGACACTTGGCCGACATGCTAGAAGCCCATGTTCACTTGGAAAAAGAAATCGGCCACCACTAAGGGGCCGCTTGAACTCCCAAGCCACCATGGCGGCCCTTCTGTTCTGGATAACGCAGAGTGGCGGCTCGCTCCCGCGCGCGCGGGCGACTTGTGCGCTAAGCCATTTGGCCGACATGCTACATCCCCATGTCAATTTGACAACCCAGTCGGTCACCGCTGGGGGGCCACTTTAGTTTCCAGGACAGCACGACTGCCCTTCTTTTGTGGATAACGCAGAATTCACAGCTCGCGCCCGCGCGCACGCGCGTGGGCGCGTTGCGCGCTGAGCCACTTCGCCGACGCGCTACAAACCCATGGTGCATCGGAAATCCAATCGGTCTCCGCTAGGGGACTACTTGAGCTCCCATGCCAACATTGCGGCCCTCCTGTTATAAATGATACAGAATTCACAGCTCGCGCCGGCGCGCGCGCGCGGGCGCGTTGCGCGCTGAGCCACTTGGCCGGCGCGCTGCAGCCCCGCGCTACCTGGAACGCCCATTCGGTCACCGCCAAACAACCCCTTCGTTTCCAGGCCCCTTCGTTGCCAGACCGCTGAGAACAATGCAGAATTCACACCTCGCGCGCACGCGCGTGGGCGCGTTGTACGCTCGTCCTCCTCCTCCTCCTCCTCCTCCTCCGCCTCCTCCTCCTCCTCCTCGCCCAATCCTCCTCCTCCTCCTCCCCCTCCTCCTCCTCCTCCTCCTCCTTTCCTCCTTCTCCTCCTCCTCATCCCCCTCCTCCTTCTCCTCCTCCTCCTCCTCTTCTTCCTCCTCCTTCCCCCCAGAAAGCTTGCGCAGTCAATGTCATCATACTTCTGCTCGCCCCCCTCCTGCTACTCCCGTCGCTCCTCCCTTCTTCCTTTTAGTCCTCGTCCTCCTCGTGTTCCTCCCCCACCTCCTCCTCCCCCGCCCCCTCATCATTCTTCTGCGCCCTGCCTGTTTCGGCAAGGGCCGCGAATGTGCATTCACTCCAGGGCGTGCCCAGGCTGACCCACGAAATTCAGTTTGACGGCTTCCCCATCAATTTCTCTTCGTTACACGGAATGTTCCCGCACTTCCCTGATCAAGACATTTCGCCTGGGTACTATTGCTGGGTGGACCGTGATGGATACGAACAGTAACGAAACCAACTACGCGATCAACCGCGAATGAAACTACACACGCAAATCCCCACAAACATGTTTCGCACGTGGCGTTCATCGTGCAACAACACTTCCAGAAGGGCGAAAGAGGCGAAGCCTTCCCACAATAAAATCACGATTTGTGAATTCAAACACGCACAGCCCTTCAGGGCAAAAACAACAACAAACCACAATTCTGGATTTTCCAAACCATGCCTTCGGACAAAAACGTAATCTTGAATATTACATTTTAGTTGTGCCCCCCGGCCTGGCTGTTAGCGTTTTGGGGTGGCCCCCCCTTCCTGTAGACGGCCCCGTCACTAATATGTATGTATGTATGTGTGTATGTATGTATGTATGCATGCATGTATGTATGTATGTATGTATGTATGTATGTACCTATACGACCAACCTGCGGGTGACAAGGAGGTTGGGGGGGGGGGGAGGGAGCCAGCAATGGGCAACGGTGGTGCTTGTTGTTCTGACGATGCCAGTGGAGATTGTTGCGTTGCCGCTCGCTCTTGGCCGCCTTGGTGTCGAGTTGTTGACGTCACCGTTCGCTCTTGGACGCCTTGGTACCAGTCCCCCCCCACGGGAACTAATGAACCAGTCAATTATTTCGTGAATGCTGCATGGCCTTGACGGGGGGGGGAGGACTCAGCGTCTCACTCAATCGATCTCACAATGGACCCCACTATCGATTTCACAATCGATCCCAGTTGATCCATCACACTATCGATCCCACTCGATCGATCTCACGATCGATCCCACTCGATATGGGAGCCTTGGTGTTCAGAGATAGTTGCGTTTCGGACTCGCTCTTGGGAACCATGGTGTCGAGTTGTTTACGTAAACCTTCGCTCTTGGGCGCCTAGTTACCCTTCCCCCCCTGGGAAGGAGCGAAATCACACATGATTTCGTTCATTTAGCAAGGGCATTGGGGGCCGTTTGGGCTCGTCTTTTCGACCCCTTGGGGGGTTCTTGGGGGCCTCTTGGGCGGCCTCTTGGGAGCCTTTTTGGGCTTCCTGGGGACCTCTTACGGCCTCCCGGGAGCTTCTTGGAGCGACCCTTAAGAGCCTGTTCCGCCAACGTTCGTACTGGCAGCATTGGTGTTCAGAGATTGTTGCGTTGCCGCTCGATCTTGGCACAGCATACAGCACGGGATGTCGATGTGCCTGACGATTTGCATTTGCATGTGCTTATCGATATGAATGCCGAGTTGCGTTTCGATATGCATTTCGATGTGCATCTCACTATCGGTCTCACTATCGATTCCACGATCGATATCACTATTGACCTTACTATCGATCTCACTCGATCGATCCCACTATCGGTCTCACTCGATCAATTTCATTGCCGACCTCACTCTCGATCTCGTTTTCGATCCCACTTTCGATTCCACTATCGATATCACTCCATCGATTTCACTATCGATCTCACTATCGATATCGCTCCATCGATCTCACTATCGATCTCACGATCGATCGTTCTATCGATCTCACTCGGTCGATCTCACTATCGATATTTCTCCATGGATTCTCCGTTCTAAAAACAGAATAGGATCTACCCCCCCGGCGTTATCAATCCCCCTTTCGGGTATGCAAAACATATATGATTCTTACCACATGTCCATCCGAAATCTGAATTTACACTATCCCAGGCCGGCCGGTATCCCCCCCGAGGTCCCCTTGTAAAACAAAAACACTATGCGGTAACATTTGTTGTTCGAATATAACACTTTTTCGCGAATCCCTTCCGGAACATAAGACGAAGTGCGCACGCGCGCGTCGTCCCGCGCGCATGCCGAAATCCTTCAAAAATCGAGTTTCCCAAAAAACATACAAAAACACAGGGTTTCGCAACACTGATTTGCTAAAAAAGCTTCCGCGCGAGCTCTTGCGAAATCTTAAGGAAACCATGGTTTTTCTAAGATTTTCACAACGTGGTGCCAAACGGGCTTCGCGCGCGCGCATGTCGAAATCTGTCGAACGCCATTGCGCGTGTGCCGTCGCGAGAATCCTCTGCAAAACAACGGGACGAAGTGCAGACGCGCGCGTCGTCGCGCGCGTATGCCGAAAACCTTCAAAACCCATCGGTTTCGGAAGGATTTCAAAATCGTGTGTCCAAAAAAATTGCAAAAACCCAAGGTTTCGCAACACGGATTTTCGTGCGCGCGCGCTCTTGAGTCGTCGTCGTCGTCGTCGTCGTCGCCATCCTCCCTCCTCCCGAGTCGTCGTCGTCGTCGTCTAAGGCGTCCTTCTTTCCTCGTGTTAGTCGTCGTCGTCCTCTTTGGCGTCGTGGTCGTTTCCGTCGTCGTTGTCGCCGTGGTCGTCCTTCCTCCTCCTCCCTCGTCGTCGTCGTCGTCCGTCGTCGGCGTCTCGTCGTCGTCCCTCCTATTTCGTCGCCGTCGTCGTCGTCGTCGTCGTTGTCGTCGTCGTCTTCCCTCCTCCCTCGTCGTTGTCGTCGTCGGCGTCGCCGTCCTTCCTCCTTCTTCGTCGTTCGCGTCGTCGCCGTCCTCCCTCCTCCCTCGTCGTTGTCGTCGCTGTCGTCGTTGTCGCCGTCGTCGTCCTTCCTCCTCCCTCGTCGTCGTCTTCGTTGGCGTCGTCGTCGTCGTCTTCATCGTCGTCGGCGTCGGCGTCGTTGTCGTCGTCGAAGTCGTCGGAAACGTCGTCGGTGTTGTCGTACTCGTTGTCGTCGGCGTCGTCGTAGTCGGTCTCAAGAAGAGGTTTTGCAAACCAAGTTGCTAGTGGGTGGGTGGGATGTTTGCGCGAGCAGTGGGGATGACGACTTCAAGTTCAGCAGAGTGGATCTTTTTAGATCCCACTATCGCTCCCACTATCGATCCCGCAATCGATCTCACCATCGATCTCACTCGATCGATCTCACTATCGATCTCAATACGATTTCGCAATCGATCTCACAATCGATCTGACTATCGGTATCACTATCGTTTTCGCACCAGCGGGACACCGGGACACCAGCGGGACACCGGCGGGACAACGCGCGGCCCCGTTTGCCGGTCGGGAAACATTTGGTCCGGCCGCGCCTCAGCCACAAGAGACTTACCTGGACATCAGCGGGACACCGGCGGGACACCGCGCGGCCGCGTTTGCCGGGGGGGAATCATTTGGTCCGGCCGCGCCTCAGCCACAGGAGACTTTCCTCTCGCCCGCCCACGCAGCATCGCCTCGCCCGCACGCACGGCACGCACGAACACGAAACCGAAACCGATTTCCCAGTAGGGGGGCTCTCCGTTCCACTCCGATCTCACCACTCAACCTCCGATGTATGTATATATATATATATATGTATGCATATGCCTGGCCCGTTAGCCTCCCGCGGAAGATTGGCACGCAGAGGCCGCAGCACGCGCTCCGTCGCTCCGTTGCGGCGCCCCTCACGGCCGCCGCTCACCCGAAGGTGCTGCTGGGAGGACGCGGGCGCGGCGTCCGCTGCTGGGCGCATGGCCGTCGGGGCCGCGGCGCGCACGCTGGAGAAGTGGATCGCGGACGTCGACGTCACAGAGCAGCTGCCGTGGCCCTCGGAGGGCGGCTGGGGTGGCGCCTCGTGTCCGCATCTGGCCCGGACGGAGAAGGAGGAGGAGGAGGAGGAGGAGGAGGAGGAGGAGGAGGGGGAGGAGGGGGAGGAGGAGGAGGAGGAGGAGAAGGAGGAGTAGGAGGAGGAGGAGAAGGAGGAGGAGGAAAAGGAGGAGGAGAAGGAGGAGGAGGAGCTTGGACCTGGGCGCGCCCGGGCATTGGGGAGACCACCACCCTGCGGCAGGCGCACCCCGCAGTGGAAGCCCTCGGAAGGAGTGGCCTCGCCTCCTGCGGGGAAAGCCGACGCCGGCAACTCTGCGCTGCTTGGCAGTGTGGCCGCCGCCGCGATGCAGCGGAGTGCGCGGGCACCCCGTACGACCCTATCAAGCAGAAGAAAATGTCGGAGATGATTCAGTAGATGCCCGGTTTCTTCCGCGAGGCTGCGGGCACGGCTCGCCCATGGCCTTGCACAAAGGGGGCGCTGTTGCGGGCGAGGGCCCGTGGCGCAGGACGTCACCTGGAAAGTGGATTTACATGCTGATCAGTGTAGCAGCCTTCGATGGGCGGCCTGGCCGCGTGCGGCGCCAATGGATGCTCTCCAGAGCAGGCTGGAATGGCCGACGTCTGTCAAGGCGCGAGAGGAGAAGGACATTCAGCTCGCCCGCTGGGTGGTAGCAGTCGACCAAGCCATCCGCGAGGATCGGCATGGCACAGCACGCGCTCATGAGTTTGAGGGAGGCGGCGGAGGTGGAGGCGGAGGCGGAGGAGGTTGAGGAGGATGAGGCCCCCCGGCGCCTGGCGCCCAGAGCCCTGCCTGCAGCCCACCAGCCCTGCGCTGGCAGTCAGGAGGGAAGAGGCCATGTTTGCGCCATCCTCGCAAATGTGCATGGTCACCATGACGGCCAAGGCATCTACATCAACTTTCTCAACGAGGCGTGGACATCAGTCCTGGGCTCAGGAGAACTAGGCCCAGCCAGGATCGGTGCGGTGGTAAGTTGACGGGCCCCGAATGTCCGGTGCCGACCGGCGCTCTTGAGCATCGTTCAGCCGATCCCTATCCCTCCAGGCGTGACCTGAGCCCCAATGGCCGATTCACCCCCCTAGATTCGGGGAGACGTAAGACCCGGGTACGGGGGACTCGGAAATCCCCGACGAGGTCGTCAAACAAATGAAGAGGCCGAGCCTGCATTTTGACGAGGCCTCCCGCTGCAGACATCCCACGAAGCCCCTCCTCGTCAAAATCCGAGGCGCGGTCGTCAAAAAACGATGGCGAACCCGAGTCCTGGCAAACCCGGGTCTTACGCTCCCCCCCTAGATGGGGATGTCGGCTGTTCCCTTCGGGTTTCGAGGGGCATATCCCCACCTGGGTTGGTGGGATGGTAGGGCTCCGGATGGGGATGCGAACGGGGACAGGGGCCGGCTGCACGATACTGCGCTCTTGCCTGGAGATCCCTCGGGCTGTGGCCACCCAGGGCACGCTCGGGGATCTTCTGACCAGGGTCGATCCAGACCCGGGTCGATCCAGACCCGGGTCAGCAGGAAACCAAAAAACTGCAATGCAAGGAACAAAAAGCTGCAGCGCAAGGCTTCGCACACCCGGGTCAGCCCATATGCGCGGCCGCCTCGCGCCCACGAGCGGCTCGCTAACCCGGGTCAGCCAAAGGGGGTCTTCGCAGGATCCTGCAGGATCCGGTGCCCTGGCTGACCCCCGTTTGCATTGACCCCCGTCTTCGGGAGCGGCCAAGAGGGGGGTGTCCAAGAGGGGGGGGTGCAGATCATGACCGGCGGCATGTGCGCGGCCCAGCGGGGGGGCCTGGGACGTAATGAGATAAGAAGAGGCGCCATGAAATCTGAGGAAAAATCATGGCCCGCGCCATGAAATCCCCCCCCCCCCCCTAGTCATCACCCCCCTCTTTTCCGCCCCCGACGTCTCTGGAGCCCCGACACGTTGGGCGTGGCTTAATGGGGGGGTCACAGATGGGGGGGTCAGAAAAGGTCCCCTTTCGTGCCCCTTTCGGGCCCCTCCAGAGCCCGAGGGGGCTCGTTTAGGTACCGTTTGGGTACCTTTTCGGACCACCCGCGACACCCCCCCATTTATGACCCCCCCATTACGCAGCGCCCAAACGGCTTCTCGACACGCTTCTCCTCGGCCGCGGGGTCCCCGCGGTGGGGGCCTCGGGCCCCGCGGCCTCGGCGGCGGCCGACGCGCAGCTCGCGCAGCGCGTCTGCCTGGAGGCGCGGCGGGTGCTGCCGCCGCGGGTGCTGCTGCCGCCGCCTCCGCCGCCGCCGTCGCTGCTGTCACAGAAAGCCGGCGCTGCCGTTGTGACGCCTCTCCCCCATCCCTCATCTCCTCACCCATCGAAGTCGAGTCCCGCCTTTTCATATTATCATGGGCCATGGCTCTTATTTGTGTTTCTAATATGGTTGTTATGATTGTAATTCTCATTACGCTTCGCATTATTTTTAGGATCTTCATTCTCATTATTAGTAAGGGTATTCTTAGTATGACCATTCACGCTATCATTATTATTAGTGTTCGTGTTATCATTACTATTATCGTTCTTGTTGTGATGATTATGATTATTCTTATCCTTCCTCCCCCTCTCTTCTTCTTCCCCCTCTCACTCATTTTGCTGTGCCGTCGCCGCTTTGCCGCCGCCGCTGTCGCTGGCTGGCCTCGCCGCCGCCGGTGCCGCTGGCGCAGCCATTTGCCGCCGTCGCCTCCGTCCCGGGTGCCGCCGTCTTGGTGGTAGCCGTCGCCGGCGTCGTGGTCGGCAGGAGAGGCAGAGGAGGAGGAGGAAGGCGGAATGAGAACGAGGAGTGAAGGAGGAAGGTATGGCGGAGGTGGAATGAGAATTTTAGCGCAGGAGCGATGTGGGAGGAGGGTCGGCGGAGGGAAATGGGGAGGAAGATGGGGAGGCTGATGGGAAGGAAGGGGAAGGGGAATTCTCTCGATATCATCCTCCCCCTCCTCCTCACGCCCAAGTGCCCGGCACTCCAACATCGTCTCCCCTTCGTCTTCTCCTTCCTTCCCCTCATTTTCTCCTTCCTCATATTCCCCTCGTATCTTTCTTCACCTCCCTATCCTCCTCCTCGCCCATTCACTCGCATCCGCGGTGAGGAGGTGGAAGAGAGGGGAGAAGGAGGAAGAGGAGGAGGAGGAGGAGGAGGAGGAGGATAGATGATACACGCAGAGATGCGCCGCTTATAAGCTTTTGGCGTCGCGACCTCGCGTGCAGCGTCGAGGCGTAAAACAACACAAACAAACAAACCTGATAGGACAAGAACGGGAAACGCCGATTTCGTCCATTGGGCTCGTATGGGGGGACCAGGAGAACAGGATGATTGCAACGACAAGGCGGCAGATGTCGAGGATGGCCGCGTGGATAACGGGGAGGGCAGCGAGAGGGGCAGAAGGACAACGAGTTGGAAGATAAGCGCGATGACGAGGAGGACGAGTACGAGGAGGAACGAAGCGGAGGAGGAGGAAGATGAGGAACATACAAAAAAACACATAATACCTATACGACCACCCTTCGGGTGATAAGGAGGTTCGGGGGGGGGGGAACCAACGTCTCACTCAATCGGTCTCACTATCGGTCTCACTATCGATCTCACTATCGATCTCACTATCTGTCTCGCTCGATCGATTGCACTCGATCGATTTCACAATCGATCTCACTCGATCTATATCATTCGCTCGATCTGACAAGGGACCTGACTATCGATATCACAATCGTCATCACAATCGATCTCGCATTCGGTCTCACTATCGATCTCACTATCGATATCACATTCGATCTCACAATCAACGTCATCAACGTCATCGACAACAACATCACCATCAACATCATCATCATCAACATCATCATCGGGACACCATCATCATCATTTCATCATCATTGTTAACATCATCATCATCATCATCCATCGGGGCACCATCATCATCATCAGCAACATCATAATCAAGCATACCATCATCAATATCACCATCGGGGGGCCATCATCGTCATCACCATCATCATCACCATCAGAATCATCATCATCACCAGGACAGCATAATCAGCATCATCACCATCATTGTCAACTTCATCGTCGGAGCACAATCATCATCATCTGCATCGTCATCTCATCATCATCAACAATATCGTCATCACCATAATCATCATCATCGGGACACCAGCATCGTCAACATCATCATCAACATACCCATCATGATCACCATCATCATCGGGACACCATCATCATCATCGATATCAACAACATCATCATCATCGGGACATCATCCATCATCATCATCATCATCATCATCATCATCATCATCATCATCATCATCATCATTTCATCATCATCATCATCATCATCATCATCACCGGGACACCATGATCATCACCATCATCATGAGCAACATCACCATTATCAGCATCCTTCCCATCAACATCATCGGGGCACCATGATCATCACCATCACCATCTTTACCATCATCACCGTCATCATCATCATCATCATCATCATCATCATCATCATCATCATCATCATCATCATCATCATCAACGTTATCATCATCGGAACACCGACGGGACACCGACGGGACACCGGCGGGACACCGCGGGCCCCCGGCCGCCCGGAAGGGAGTCATTTGGTCCGGCCGCGCCTCAGCCACACGGGACACCAGCGGGACACCGGCGGGACACCGCGGGCCCCCGGCCGCCCGGAAGGGAGACATTTGGTCCGGACGCGCCTCAGCCACAGGAGACTTTCTCTCGCCCGCCCACGCAGCTTCGCCTCGCCCGCACGGCACGCACGAACACGAAACCGAAGTCGATTTCCCGGTAGGGGGGCTCTCCGTTCCACTTCGATCTCACCCCCAACCTCCGAATAAAAAGAACATGAAGAAGCAGAGGAATAATAATATCATGAAGAACAGTAGTAATACTAATATGAAGAAACATAAAAGAAGAAGGAGAAGAAGAAGAAGGACGACGACGACGAAGAAGGACAGTAAGGAGCCCACCGAAAAGGACGTCGAAGAAGAGAGGGGTCCTCGTGATCTTTTGAGGCTACCCTGTGGGCTCTTGGGGCCGTCTGGAGCTATCTTGGGGCATCCTGGAGACCTCTTGGGGGCCTGTCGGGGTCCTCTTGGGGCCTACTGGGGTCTTCTTGGGCTGTCTAGGCATGTCTTAGGGTTCTATGTGAAACAGGGCTAGGATCGGGATAAATCGCTCCAGAGCGTTCCGGAGCGCTCTCAGAGCGTTCCGGAACGCTCTGGAGCGGCCGCGGCGCCCAATACATCCTCCAAACCCGCCGATTCTCAGAGATTTCGAGTTATCCCGATCCGATTTTGTCCCGATCTTCACGTCGTTTGACTATGGGGGCTCTATCAGGCTATCTTGGCGTCATCTTGGGCTGTCTGGGGCCGTCTTGGGGCCCTCTCGGGCAGACCTGGGGCCTCCTCGGGCGCTCTTGGGAGCCCCTGGGTGCCTCTTGCCTCGAGAAGCTCTCTGGGGTCGTTTTGAAAACCCCTGGGCACGACTCTCAAAGAATGCTGGCTCGGAAGGAGTCCTCTCCGGAGCCCGATGTTTCAAACATGTCTCGAACGAAACGGCGATGTTCCCGGAATCTGCAAGCGAGCTTCGGGATGCACTTGCGCAAGAACTTGCAGCATCGTCTCGATCAAAATAATACAGACGAGCTCTCCGAATGCTCACAAGGGATACGTATGGACAAGCACCCCCCGAACGTTCACGCACATATTCCTCATTATCCTCCTCACTCCTCCGCATGAGGAGGACGACAGCAAAGGCGACTGCCAGGGGATGATGAGGAGGAGGAGGATGAGTAGGAGCAGCAGCAGCAGGAGAAGAGGGTGAGGAGGGAAGGGGAGGAGGACAAGGAAGAGGAGGAACATAAGCAGGAGGATGGGGCGGACAAGGACGGCGAGGAGGAGGAGGAGGAGGAAGAAGGGGAGGAGGGGGAGGAGAAGGAGGAGGAGGAGAAAGAGGATGAGAAGGAGAAAGGAGAAGGAAGAGGAGAAGGAGGACGAAGAGGAGGAGGAGGAAGAGGAGGAGGGGGAGGAAAAGGAAGTGACCGACGATGAGAAGGAGGAAGGAGAAGGAGGAGGAGGAGGAAGGAGGAAGGAGAAAGAAGGCGAGGACGAGGAGGGGAGGAGGAGTAGGATAAGGAGGAGGAGGAGGAGGAAGAGGACGAGGAGGAGGAAACACAGGAGAAGGAGGACGAGGAGGAGGAGGGGGAGGAAAAGGAGAGGGAGAAGGAGAAGGAGGAGGAGGAGGAGAATGAGGAGGAGAAGGACGAGGAAGTGGAGGAGGAGAAGGAAGAGGAGAAGGATGAAAAGGAACAGGAGGAGGAGGAGGAGGGGACCAGATAGTTTCGAGGGCCAGTTCGAAGGCGTGTTTCAGGGGATGTCTCGAACGAAACGCTGATTGTAAAACGAAAATGTTAAAGACCCATGGTTTGTTCAATACTTTTGCTTCTTGGGCCATCTTGGTGGTCATCCGAGATCGCTCCGAACAAAATGCCTTACAAGCGTTCTTGGCACATCCCTTTTTTCGAGGATGTTTCAGGCGACACGCCCTGTTTTGGAGGTCCGAAGATTAAGACAGCGATTTCAGCATCCCCATTTCCCGAGAATGTCTCAGGCGAAACGCTCATCTTTGTCATAGGACGTCTTAAGACGCCACCCACAACTTCGCGATGTGTGAGGATGTCTCAGGCGACACGCTCGCTTTTTCAAACCTTTCCTGACATGAACGGGAAACGCGTGGACGGGAAGAGTTGCACAAGAACTTGCAGCATCATCTCGATCACATGTAATATAGGTAAGCTCTCCGAACGCTTACCAGGGGTGCATATGGACCGCGCCCCCCGAACGTTCACACGCATATTCCTCACTATCCTCCTCACTCCTCCGCATGAGGAGGACGGCGGCGAAGACGACTGCCGGGGAGGACGAGCAGGAGGAGGAGGATGAGTACCAGCAGCAGCAGGAGAAAAGGGTGAGGAGGGGGGGGGGAGGAGGACGAGGAAGAGGAGGAACAGGAGCAGACGGAGGAAAAGGAGGACGACGAGGAGAAGGAAGGAGAAGAAGGACGAAGGGGGGGGAGAAGGAGGGGGAGGAAGAGGAAGAGGTGGACAAGGAAGAGCAGGAGGAGGAGACGGAGGAGGAGGAGAAGGAGGAGGAGGAGGAGACCGACGAGAAGGAAGAAGAAGGACGAGGGGGAGGACGAGGAGCAACAGGACGAGGATGAGGAACATAAGGAGGAGGGGGAGGAGGAGGAGGAGGAGGAGGAGGAGGAGGAGGAGAACGACAAGGAGGAGAACGAGAAAGAGGAGGAAGGAGGAAGAGCAGGAAGAGGAACAAAACGAGGCCAAGGGGGAACAACAGGAGGGTGAGGAGGAGGTTGAGGAGAAAGAGAGTGGGGAGGAGGCGGAACAGGAGCAGGAGGAGGACGAAAAGATCGGATAATTTCGGGGGCCAATTCTAAGGCACGTTTTAGGGACATCTCGAACGGAACGCAAATTTTTGAACACACGTGTATGTGTCTGTAATTTCGCTGCTTGTGCCATCTTGGAGGTCATCCGAGATCGCTCCAGAAAGGAGCTCTTGGCGCATCACATCTGTTCGAGGATGTCTCAGGCGAAACACTCTCTTTTGGAGGTCCGAAGATTGGACCACCGATTCCAGCATCCCCATCTTCCGAGGATGTCTCAGGCGCAACGCTTGTACTTGTCATAGGACGTCTTACGATACGACCCCCAACTTCGCGATGTGGCGAGCACGTCTCAAGCCAAAAGCTTATTTTGTCAAACCTTTCCTGACATGGGTGGAAAGCGTGTTAAAGGGAAGAGTTGCGCAAGGACTTGCAACATCATCGCGATCAAATGTAATATAGGCGAGCTCTCCGAACGCTTACCAGGGGTACGTATGGACACGCGCCCCCCGAACTTTCACAAGTTCTCCTCCTCACTCCACCTTCTGAGGAGGACGACGGCAAAGACGACGACCAGCGGAGGAGGAGGAAGACGAAACGACGGAGAAGGATGCTAATGAAGAGAGGGAGGAGGAGGAGGAGGAGGAGCTGCAGCAGCAGCAGCATCAGCGGGAGAAGAGGGTGAGGAGGGGAGGGGGAGGAGGAGGATGAAGAAGAGAAAGAGGAGCAGGAGGGGGAAGCATAGGACGACGAGGAGGAGGAGGAGGAGGAGGAGGAGGAAGTGGACGAGGAGGAGGAGGAGGAGGAAGAACAGGAGGAGAAGAAGGACGAGG
Source organism: Prorocentrum cordatum (assembly GCA_963575745.1). Lineage (NCBI taxonomy): Eukaryota > Dinophyceae > Prorocentrales > Prorocentraceae > Prorocentrum > Prorocentrum cordatum. Next base: position 183,177 of record CAUYUJ010015924.1, on the reverse strand, counting down.
AGGAGAAGGAAAGGAGGAGGAAAAGGAGGAGGAGAACGAGGAGGCTGAGACCGAGGAGGAGGAGGAGGGGGAGGAGAAGGAGGAGGAGGAGGAAGGAGAAGGAGGAGGAGGAGGAGGCCGAGGGGGAAAAGCAGGAGGAGGAGGAGAAGGAGAATGAGGAGGAGGAGGAACAGGATCAGGAGGAGGAGGAGGAGGAGGAGGAGGAAACAAGATGGTTTCGAGGGCCAGTTCGAAGGTATGTTTGAAGGGATGCCTCGAGCGAAACGCTGATGTGTTAACGACATAATTTGAAATAACGTGTTTTTGTCTATCATGTGGCTTGGGGGTCCATCTTGGAGGTCATCCGAGATCGCTCCGGAAAGATGCCTTACAAGAGTTCTTGGCGCAACCCATTTGTTCGAGGATGTCGCGGGCGAAACACTCTCTCTTGGAGGTCCGAATATTCGACCAACGATTTCGGCATCCCCATCTTCCGAGGATGTCTCAGGCGAACTGCTTGTACTCAGCATACGGCATCTCAACATACAAACCCCAACTTCGCGATTTGGCGAGGATCATCAGGGCCTTGTCGGCCTCCACTCTCAGCTCGGACTAGGACCCTGGCCGCTGCAGCGGTGGTAGATCGATTGGCCCCCAAAGCAAGGTAGTCCTGGATTAGCTTTGATGCCCACGCTCGGACCCAGGACGCCCGAGCTCTGGCCCAAACTCAATGCAGTGAGGTAAGGAGCGCGATGGGTCAGTATCCACCCGTCGGTTTGCTTAACAAGACGATATGACTGTGGGTCAATACAGCTGGCCAAGCTCGAAAGACCTCGCAGAGGTATAAGAAGTACCCCGTGACCGGCATGGCAACGTTGGACACGAGGGCCCAGGTGGCGAGGCCTGAATTGATCAGCTCCAATAGCGGTCCTCTTCGGGAACTGCATCGCCGCAGATCGAAACTCAGAAATATTGAGCGGAGGTAGCCTGGGACCAGTCTCACTGAGGTGCCGCGTTTCGGAAGCCGGATCCCCATCGTCCTAAGAGTCGTGCACGCTGGCGTGTGTCCCTGGAAGTTCAGAGTCGATCCCATTCCATACCTCGGCGCAGGACCCACGCTGAACGTCAACAACATATCCAAGCCAACTCGTAGGTCCCAGGGTGGAGTCGACTTGTAAGAAGCACAAGCCGCGTGGCTTAGTCCATGAATCCACTGGTCCTGGGCATACCTCGAAGGCGCGCGCGCGTGGGGCTTCTGGTGGAGATTGGTTGGACTTCATACTAAAGTGATTGGAATTACTACCGAAGTGGTCGGGATTAGTATTACAGTAAGTTCGAACTGGTTTTAGCTGATTGTACTGTGTCGCATTTCTGGTGGGACCCCTCTGCTCCCCCTAAAACGGGACGCACCTAGAAGACCATGCTGGACCTTGGCAACGTACACAAATAGGTCAGGAGGGCGGCCGAAAAGGCCCCGCGAGAGCCCCAACAGGCCCCAGACACCCACCAGACGCCCGAAGACGACCCAAAGAAGACCCCCACGAGGCTTTCGAAACGCAAAGAAGCATGGATTTCCAATGGTCTTCATCTGACTCTGGGAATGCTCTGTTCTTCGGTCTTCCGGGCGTCCGAGACCGCCCAGGAGGCCAGAAAAATACACCAAAACTACCCGACAGGGTTTCCAGGCAATCCAAGAGAGCCCCAATATTGCCCAACAAGGCCCCAAGATGGCCCGAAGAGAGCCCCATGACGGCCCAAGATGGCCCCAAGACCCTGGCCGAAGCATTCCAAATCGTAACTTGGTCGTTCAATGAGACCGTGCTGGGAAGCAGGGTGGCCCGAGGAAGTCACCAGAGGCCCCCGGAAGGAACCCAGGAAGCCTCCAGAAGGCCCCAAGAAGCCATCAAAAACTATAATTAGTGAGGCCATCAAGAGGCTCTCCAAGGAGAAGCCTCCGCAGAAAAGGCTGAGGATGGGGACGAATCCACAGGGTAGGGCGAGAATGAGGAAGAAGAAATATGAGCGAAGGATGGCGAATACGGATACTATAATGACAACGTCGGACATGCAAACAGTTTCCTTTTGCCGTCATGCCCTTCCGCCTGCATGCCAAACATAAGGACCAAGGTGCATGGCGCGAAGCGCCATAGCTCGATGTAGATGTATATATATATATATGAATATATATATACACATACATACATACATACATACATACATACATACATACATGCATGCATGCATGCATGCATGCATGCATGCATGCAGACAGACAGACAGACAGACAGACAGACAGACAGACAGACAGACAGACAGACAGACAGACAGACATATTGAAACATAGAGAGAGAGAGAGAGAGAGAAGTATATAAATAGATGGAGGCGGGAGGGGGAGGAATGCGGGGAAAGAGTCCTTCCTACTGTCTCCTCACGCCTCATTCTCGAACCTCCTCCACCTCTCCTCCTGCTCCGCCTCCAGGCTGCCGATCCTCCCCACTCCCTCCCCGGATGACACCATGGACGAATCGGCCATGCCTTGCGGAGATATATATATATATATATATATATATATATATATAATATATATATATATATATATATATATATATATATATATCGGCGACGCGCCCCTCCGATAGCGAAACCGAGCCCTGGACGGGAGAAGAGGCCCAGCGCCCCATCGGCAAAGCATGGGCGGTTCAAGGCCGATGCTTCCCCCGCACGGACCAGACCCCCCCCCTTTCAGCGATCCGGACTTCTGTCCGACCCGATTCTCTTGGACCTCCGACGGCATGCCTTTTCACAACGGGCGCCCCTGAGGCCTCGACCCTTTCCCCGGGACCAGCTGTTTACCCCGAGGCGCGCTCCCGGAAGCTGCCTCTCGACGGTGCCAGGGCCCCGTGAAGGCCCCGGGGGCAGAGAACTGCCGCAAGCCACTTTTCCGTCGTGTTGTTCGCCGTGACGCTTAGATTGCTCCCGTCGTACTCAAGGACCACGACGCCAACAAAATTGCGACCACCCAGAAAGTATCGAAGCCGTATCGAACGAGCATCGCCTCGCGGGGCCCGACGCGCGAAAACCCTCCAATTAATTTCGGTGCCGTCTTGGTGCTCGGAAGTCTTTCTCTGGCGCTTGGGGCCACAGCATGGCGCGAGGATGCCAAGGTTCGGAGCTCCTCCGCTCCGGTACACCCTGCGAAATGCTTAAGAAATCATGGGGTAAGCAATTCATAGCCTCAGATCTGGAATAAAAAACCCAACATTTCTATTAAAAACCTAGGATTTACATGGAAACGTTGAGAATAATCGAGACTCCGGACGAAAATCAAAGTTTTCTTAAGCATCGCCTGAGGTGTACACGCGAAGCGGGGGGAGCTCGCCGCGCGCGGGCGGCTCCTCTGGCCCGCCAGCTCCCCGGCGCCCTCCGGCGGGGGGTACAGCCGGACACTGACCTGGAGCGGAAGGGCCACCGGGGGGGGCAAGGGCTCCTAAGTTCGCGCTTCGCGCTGCGCGAAGCGCGAATAACTTCGCGCTCTCGCGCCGCCCCCCAAGGGGGAGAAGAGGAGGACGAGGAGGAGGGGGAGGAGGAAGGAGGACCGCGAAGCGCGAAGCGCGAATAACTTCGCGCCCTCGGGGGAGCCCTTGGGGGGGGAGAGGAGGGCGGGCCTGAGCTGGACCGACTCGGGAAGTCGGATCGGGTCGGAGACTGAGCCTCGTTGAACAGATCCCCATCCCCAGCGGCGTGGCTTGGGCCGCACTTGGCTAATCCCACCAGCCCTTTGGGCGTGAGTGGTTTAGCGAGCTCTCTCTGTTCTCAACCCCCCTTCTTCCCCTTCGGGGAGGGGTTTACCCCTCCCCCTACCCCCTCCCCCTGGGCCTGGAGAGGGCGCCCCGCGAGTCGTTGGAGGGGTCTTTTTCGACTCCTGGGAGGGCTAAAATTCGACACCCCTCACGAGGATTCTGGCCCCGACGGGGGGAGGCAGAAAAGTGCTCGCCTCATCTGTGATCGATCGCCCGACAGATGGCCCCAAGATTCCTCCCAGACCCCTCCCAGAGAGCCCCACGAGGCCCCAAGAGGCCTCCAAGAGGCCCCCAAGATGCCCCCAAGAGGCCCCCAAGAGGCCCCAAGAGGCTCCCCCGAGGCACCCACGACGCTCCTGGAAGCCCCTGGAGCCGCCAAGAGGCCCCCAAGACGCCCCAAACGGCATCCAAGAGGCTCCCAAGAGGCCCGAAGAGGCTCTCCCAAGGCACCAAGACGCTCCTAGAAGCCCCTGGGGCCGCCAAGAGGCCCCGAAGACGCCCCAAGAGGCCTCCAAGAGGCTCCCAAAAGACATCTACTACTACTTCTACTACTACGACGACTACTACTACTACTACTACTACTACTACTACTACTACTACTACTACTACTACTACTACTACTACTACTACGACTACGACTACTACTACTACTACTACTACTACTACTACTACTACTACTACTACTAATACTACTACTACTACTACTACTACTACTACTACTACTACTACTACTACTACACCACCAACAACAACTACTACTACTACTACTACTACTACTACTACTACTACTACTACTACTACTACTACTACTAGTTCTAGTTCTACTACAACTACTACAACAACTACTACTACTACTGCTACTACTACTAGTGCTAGCACTACCGCTGCTACTAGTACCACTGCTACTAGTACTACTGGGACTACTACTACTGCTGCTATTTGTACTAAGGCTACTACTTCTACTACTACTACTAGACCTATTACTGCTACTACCACGTCAACTACCACTACAACTACTAAGACTACTATCACTACTACTGCTTCTAGTACTACTACTACTACGACTACTACTACTACTACTACTTCTACCTCTCGTATTACTACTTCTACTCATGCTGCTACGGCCACTACTACTACCAGTACTACTACTACTACTACTACTACTACTACTACTAGTACTACCACTATTACTTCCATATAGAGCACTGCTCTAGTGACTGCCACTGCTACTGACACAAGTAGTGCGACGACGACGTTGACGACTACGTTTGCTACTGCCGCTGATACTGGTAATACCACCACTACTACTACTACTACTACTACTACTACTACTACTACTACTACTACTACTACTACTACTACTACTACTACTACCACTACTAGTGCTACTGCTGCTCCTACTGGTACTACTACTACTACTACTACTACTACTACTACTACTACTACTACTACTACTACTACTACTACTACTACTACTACTACTACTACTACTACTACTACTACTACTACTACTACTACTACTACTACTACTACTACTACTACTACTACTACTACTACTACTGCTACTACTGCTACTACTGCTACTACTGCTACTACTGCTACTACTAGTACTACCACTACTAAGTCTACGACGACGGCTACTGCTACTGCTACTGCTAATCCCACCAGCCCTTTGGGCGTGAGTGGTTTAGCGAGCTCTCTCTGTTCTCAACCCCCCTTCTTCCCCTTCGGGGAGGGGTTTACCCCTCCCCCTACCCCCTCCCCCTGGGCCTGGAGAGGGCGTTTCGCGGGTGGTCGGAGGGGTCTTTTTCGACTCCTGGGAGGGCTAAAATTCGACACCCCTCACGAGGATTCTGGCCCCGACGGGGGGAGGCAGAAAAGTGCTCGCCCCATCTGTGATCGATCGCCCGACAGATGACCCCAAGATTCCTCCCAGACCCCTCCCAAAGAGCCCCAAGAGGCCCCAAGAGGCCTCCAAGAGGCCCCCAAGGTGCCCCCAAGAGGCCCCAAGAGGCTCCCTCGAGACACCCAAGACGCTCCTGGAAGCCCCTGCAGCCGCCAAGAGGCCCCCAAGACGCTCCAAACGGCCTCCAAGAGGCTCCCAAGAGGCCCGAAGAGGCTCCCCCAAGGCACCCAAGACGCTCCTAGAAGCCCCTGGGGCCGCCAAGAGGCCCCGAAGACGCCCCAAAAGGCCTCCAAGAGGCTCCCAAAAGACATCTACTACTTCTACTACTACGACTACGAGTAGTATTAGTATTCGTATTAGTAGTATTAATAGTATTAGTAGTATTATTATTATTAGTAGTAGCAGTCGTAGTAGTAGTAGTAGTAGTAGTAGTAGTAGTAGTAGTAGTAGTAGTAGTAGTAGTAGTAGTAGTAGTAGTAGTAGTAGTAGTAGTAGTAGTAGTAGTAGTAGTAGTAGTAGTAGTCGTAGTAGTAGTAGTAGTAGTAGTAGTAGTAGTAGTAGTAGTAGTAGTAGTAGTAGTAGTAGTAGTAGTAGTAGTAGTAGTAGTAGTAAGTAGTAGTAGTAGTAGTAGTAGTAGTAGTAGTAGTAGTAGTAGTAGTAGTAGTAGTAGTAGTAGTAGTAGTAGTAGTACTAGTGGTAGTAGTAGCAGATGAAGTAGTATTAGTAGTAATCGCACACGTAATCGTCACGAAGAGCCCGAACGACTCGCACCAGGACGAGGTGCCCGAACGCCTCACACCACGAGGAGCCCGAACGACTCACACAAGGACGAGGGGCCCGAACGACTCACACCACGAAGAGCCCGAACGACTCACACCAGGAGGAGGGGCCCGAACGACTCACACCAGGACGAGGCGCCCGAACGACTCACACCACGAGGAGCCCGAACGACTCACACCAGGACGAGGGCCCCGAACGACTCACACCACGAGGAGCCCGAACGACTCACACCAGGAGGAGGGGCCCGAACGACTCACACCAGGACGAGGGGCCCGAACGACCCGAACGACTCACACCAGGACGAAGAGGACCCGAACGACTCACACCAGGACCCGAACGACTCGGAGCCCGAACGACTCGCTCACACCAGGACGAGGGGCCCGAACGACTCACACCACGAGAGCCCGAACGACTCACACCAGGAATAGGGGCCCGAAGGACTCACACCAGGACGATGGGGCCGAACGACTCACACCACGAGGGGCCCCAACGACTCCCACCAGTCGTCGTCGTCGTCGTCGTCGTCGTCGTCCGCCGCCTTCGTCGTCGTCGTCGTCGACGTCGTCGTCGTCGTCGTCGTCGTTTGTGGTCGTCGTCGTCGTTGCGGTCGATATCGTCGTCGTCGTCGGGTGCGTCGTCGTTGTTAGGATCATCGCTGTGGTCGTCGTCTCCGCTAAATCCCTCTTGCCTCCCACCGCTTTCTCTCCCTCCTCCTCCGCCTCGTCCTTCTCCCGCTCCCACCACAAGGAGGATGTACAAGGAGGCGGGAGGAAGGAGGAACAGGGGAGATATGCGGGGGCAAGCGGACACACGCCTGAAAAACACGACTGTCGGCATGCTTCGCCAGAGTTGCTGTTTTGAGATGGGCTGGTGGGGATACGCGAAGCGTAAAGAATTTACCCTCCTAGATGGGAGTATGGGTCATTCCTTTCGGGTTTCGAAGGGTGTAGCCGTAACAAGGGAATAATTTGGTGGGGATTACCAAAATGGGATGGGGATGGGCCGGGAATGGGAGTCGGTTAAACGATACTGACCGGAGCGACTCGGGAAATCGGATCGGATCGGAGACGGATCGGATCGCCGGCTAATCGTCCCGAGTTGAATCGAAATTGGATTGCCGCGCCCGGCTCTGGCTGGCCCTAGCCGACGCTTGTGGATCAAGCCAAATCGAAATCGAAGGACCAGCCGGGCAATCGGCTCGCATCGCATCGGATCGTACGCAGGCATGTGGGAAGCCCCGCCCTAACTCTGACTTTTCAGGGGGTCCAAAACAGTATCCAAAACTCCGATTTCAAATACGGTCGACGTCTTAGGCAATCCTGACAGATCTGGATGCGTCTGGAGGGCTGATTATTCCACCCTCTGGAAGGCCATGCCAAACGTTGGAAAGATCCAGCAAGACAAAACATATTCGTTGTTTTCGTCGTCTGGGAGCAGTCAAACCAAGGCCCGGGGCGCCGGCGCAAGACCGACCCGCCGGCAAGGGTCAAAATGTCTTGCAACAAATCAACCAAAATCGAGTCGGGAAATCGAATCGGTTCAAAATGTGGCTCTCGCCCCAGTGCCGTGCGTCTTTGTTTTAAACATTAGCAAAAGTTTCACGCCATGTTTTTTTTTTTTTTTTTTTTTTTTTTTTTTTTTTTTTTTTTTTTTTTTTTTTTTTTTTTTTTTTGTTTTTTTTCAAAATGTGGTTCTCGCCTGAGCGCCGTGCACATTTGTTTCACACAGTTGCAAGAGTTTCACATGTTGAAAGCGGTTCCTTTCCAAAATGTGGCTGCCGCCTTAGCACCGCGCACATTCGTCGTAAACATTGGAAGAGCTTCACGGATTCCCACGGTCAGCGTACCAGAAATTGTGTTTTGGAAAGGTTCAGGATTTTGCGGGTGCGACAGTTATGTTGGCTCAGGGTGTTGAAGTCCCCCAAACTTGCGTTCTGGCATGATTCCGGATCGTCAAGACGCAAAAGCAGGTTGATCCGTGGCGTTGAAATCCCGAGAACAATGCTCTGGCATGCTTGAGGATATTCAAGCGATTGTCTTCCAACGAGGCAATCCCCTCAATGGAAATGAACCGTTGTAGGGGCCTATGAAGAGGGAGCTTGGAGGGAGTCTACTCCAACATCGTTGATGACTCTTGGATTTGCACTTGTCCTCTTCCTCCTCCTCTCCTCCTCCTCCTCCTCCTCCTCCTCCTCCTCCTCACCCTCATCCTCCTCCCCCGTCCTCATCCTCCTCTCCCGTTTTCCCCATCCTCCGCGATCATGCCCCTTCTCGTCCTCGCCGCCGACCGTCTCCATCCCTGTGTCTTACAATTAGCCCCTCCCTGTCGCGCCCCCAGACGTGTGGGTAGGGCGGGCTGGGCGTTTCGCCTGGGAGATGCGCACCAGCTCTGATTCTGAAGCTTGGCATTTGAAAAGATTTCAAGGGCGGGGGTGTCGTTTTCAACATGTAGTTCTCGCTTTCGCGCCGCGCACACTCTGTATTAAGAGGTCGCAGCGGCTTCAAAGATGGAGGGGGCGATCGCACAAAATGGAGCTCTCGCCTCAACGTCGCGCAAATTTCTCCTACAAGTCTTCGGCAACTTCGTGGATAGACCGGGGACCGTGTTCAAAACGAATATCTCGCATTAGCGCCGCGCACATTCGTATGGAAAGGTTGCACCACCTTCACGGATTGAGAGGGCTCGTTTTCCAAATGTAGTTTCTCATTCGCGCCGCGCCCACTCGTCACATTGTAATCGTTTTTGTGATGGAGGGCGGCTCCGTTTTCAAAATTTGGATTTCGCTGGTACTTCTTCGACGGACTATTGGGACCGTTGAAATGACAATGCCCTTCTTATTCCAGGTCTTTGCCTTTGACATTGGTGAAAACCAGGAGCTTGTGCAGACGAATAGCTGTTCGGGCAACGGGCGGTACCTTTTGAAAACTGGGCGTTCGCTTGATATGTCTTTACGTACTAGCACGGACAATTTGAACGCATGGCGCAGCTACATGGATTGTGGGCGGCTCCTTTTCAAAGTAGGTCCTCACTTGAGGCCTCATAGACGATCCTGGCCAGAAGTGTGTGATGACCTATGCAAAAGTTGCATAAAAGGGAGCGGTCACGTTTCCAAGTGGGGAGCTCGCTCGACCCCCCGCGATGAATCGTATGCTCATGTCTTCGCGCGTCCCCTTCCACCCTGTCCGAAGCAAGGCCGTCGCCCGATTGTCGGGCCCAGGGGCGCCGGTCTTTCCAAGGGGTGCTTCTGGCGCGAAGCGAGGGCTTGTCGGCACCTATGGAGGGTGGCCTGGAACAAGATGTTGTGCTGCAGCATCGTTTGTTGGCGGCGCGCAGAAGGGGGTGGAGGGAGGGGGGAAGGCTTCTTAGAAGGAGGCTGCTTCTTAGAAGGCGGCGGCCTTACATCTATACATAAGGACCGCGCCTTCTAAGAAGCAGGGGTGCTTCTAAGAAGCCTTCCCCCCTCCCCCTAACCCCCTCTGCGCGTGGCCGAGTTTGTGCATCTTGGGTTCCCACTGTTCCTCCTTGGCGAGTCAGCGATGCGGACAGTCTCGTCGGACGAGCGCCCGCAGCCCTCGAGCCCCATCCCCCTCCGGCGGCCTGCGGACGGAGGGCGAAGGAACAAGGGCGGGGAACGAGAGAGAAAAGCAAGAAGGAGGACGGCTACCTTGAAGGGGCCCCAGGACACACAAATAAATACACACAACAAACAAATACTCCCTATATTTTCCCATATTCTCTGGGTTTCTGCCTTCCCCCTCACTTCCCATATTTTCCCATATTTTCTGAGGAATCGAGGATTATTTGTGTCTGTGTGTTTTTTCCTCTCCTGATACCTGTGACCACGGAGGAAGGGGAAAGAGGAGGAAGCTGAGCTCTTGCGCTGTGCGGGCTCGGAGCTGGCGGCGCGAGCAGCAGGAGTGGGCCGTGTGTGTGGGGGGGGATGATGGGGGGGAGCGGACACTGAGCGCGAGGTGATCACGGTGGGGCGCCTCGGGCGTGCGGCCGCGGGGAGGTTGTGTGTGAGCGCAGGAGGTGGGAACAGCCGGGCAGGTGGGGAGGAGAGGTGGCCCGAGCGGGACCCCCCACCCCAGGAGGGAAGGGTGAGGGCTCCCTCGGTACGACTCGCAGGCGTCCGCCACCTGGTCCACGGACGCCGTGCGGGCTGCACCCCCTCCTGGCGGCCAGTGCCGAGCGCGGCGCCTTCTGGTCAACCCCTCCTCGCGTCCTGGCGCAAAACGCCACCTGTCCTTCCCTGGTGAACGGTCGCGTGTGGGTGAGGCGGAGCAGGTTACGGGACGAAAGGTGG
>CAUYUJ010015924.1:144906-167406 GCA_963575745.1 Prorocentrum cordatum | reverse complement strand
TGCATGTTGGCCATCTCGCGTGACTTGCACGCGACCAGGCTCGTGGTGGGCCTTCTTTTTGGCCCTGCGGAGCCCTGGTGTTGAAACCTGAATCCACCGCCTGCTTGTTAAGGATCAGGTCGCAACGCTATATCGTCTCGTTGGGGCGGCGCAAAATGCGCGCGCTGCCCCCCGCCGCCTGCATGTCTTCGGGCCCTGCCACGGCCCACGGTTGGAGAGCTCATCCTCGCCATGTAGTGCATGATGCATCGCCGTGGCGGTCGTGCTGTAGAGATTGCAGGCCAAAAACTGTGAGCCAGTGGCTACGGACGCGTAGTCCGTGTTTCGGAACGCCCGTCCCGATTCAGGGCGATAACGGGCTTTATGGGGGGCCTCGGGGGGTATGCAATAACGCCCCCCCCCCCGCCGTGCAGTTCCAGCGCCGCCGCAGCGTCCGCGCGCACGACGACGACGATTATGACGACGACGAACGACGACAACGACGACGACGACGACGATTACGAGCGACCACGACGGCGACGAGAACGACCACGACGACGACGACGAGAACGACAACGACGATGACGAGCGACCACGACGACGACGATGACAACGATGACAACGACGACGAGCGACGACGACGATGACGACGACGACGACGAGCGACGACGACGACGAAGGCGACGACGACGAGCGACGCCTCTGGATGTCCCCCGGGTTCCCCGAAGCTTCCAAAGGCCCCCTGAAACATGTGAAAACATCCAAACACCGACTGGAAATCATCCGAATGCTCCAGAAGCCCTCGAAAGCATCCGAAGGCGTTTGACAACGACGAACGACCGCGAGCGACGACGAGCGACGACAACGACAACGACGACGACGAAGATAACGACGACGACTACGACGATGAGAACCGACGACGACGACGACGACGAGAGCAAGCGACCACGATGACAACGACGAAGACGACGAGCGACGACGCGACGAGCGACGACGACGACAAGCGACGACGACGACGAGCGACAACGACGACGACGACCACCACAACGACGATGACGGCCACGACGACAAACGACGACGACAAGCGACGACGACGAGCGACGCCTCTGAATGTGTCCCCGGTTTTCCCGAAGCCCTCGGAAGCCTCCTGAAGCGTCTGGAAGCTCACGAGAACATGTTGGAAATCATTTGAAGGCTCCAGAAGCCCCCGGAAGCAGACGAAGGCTCTTGAAAACGACGAACGACCGCGAGCGACGACGAACGACCACAACGACAACGACGACGCAAAAGATAACGACGACGACTACGACCACGACGACCGACGACGACGACGAAGAGCGACGACGATGACGACGACGACGACGAAGAGCGACGACCGACGACGACGACGAGCGACGACGAACGACGACGACGATCACCGTCAACGAAGAGCGACGAAGAGTTGTGGCGAGCGCGTGCCTGCGAAGGCGTCGTTGCCTCCACGGGGCGTATAAAGAGGCACGGTCCTTACCTCCCTCCTCCATCCTCGTCGTCGTCGCCTTTGGCCTCCAGTTGCTCTCTCTCTCTCTCTCTCTCTCTCTCTCTCTCTCTCTCTCCTACGAACACTTCAAGTGCATGAGAGCACCGAACTTGCCCGCGACCGCCGCCCCTATGCGGATCTCTGCGCGGATCCTTATAAAAAAGGGCCCCTCTGGAGATCCCTGTGCGCATCCCTCTGCGGGCGCCGATGCGGATCCCCGTGGATTCCAATGCGGATGCCTCTGCGGATCCTTCTTCGGGTCCCCTTGCGGATCCCGATGCGCACTGGGGGCTGGAGCGTTACGTTATGGGGGGGGGGGGGGGGGCGGGGTGGGCATGGCGCGCGTTATGGCCCGCGCAATAAAAAAACACTGTCTTGCAGCGTCCAATCGGGGCCCTATTAGTATCCGGCGTCGGTTGTTCCTAGGAAAAGCGTCGCAGGAGGGGTGATTCATGTTGCCCTTTGGGGGTCTCTCGACATCTTTAGGCGTCCCAAGAACAGTTGCCGCGTCAACTGAACTCGCCGCGCACGCGCGCGTCTTTCCCGCCGTAGTCTATGGAAGGGGGGGATGGGGGAGGAGGAGAGGGCCTATGCGGAAATTCCATGGTTGGATCACACTCGCAATGTCGCAATAGTTCCGTCGGTGACGGTCGTTATCTTTCTGTTTCTGGTGTTCCGCCTCCGTTTGCACTTTGGCAAGTCTTCCTCCTGCTCCCCTACCCCTCTTGCTAGTAGCTCCAACGCTTGTCTTTCAGAGTCTGCACTCGTCTCGTTGGCTACGTTTCCTGCCCGAGTCAGTCGGCGAAGGGTTTTCGCGGGGCCGCTGAACTGGGTGGCCTTGCAGGGCAGGGCTGGATGCTGGCGCCGCGGCTGGCGATGAGCCTGTCTCTCCTCCTGTGGGGGGTCAGCGAGCTATCTTGGCCGAGTAGCCCTGCAACCGCATCTCCGCTACCCGCGCCGGCTCGGTCTGCGGGCCCGGCCCTCGCCCGGGCCCGAGCGCCCCCCCCCCGCCCGCGCCCGCCGCGGCGCTGCTGGAAGATCGCCCGCGAGTGCTTGCCCATCTTCTCGAAGCTCTCCGATGTGAGATTAGCACCCCCTATCGCGATCTCGGGGTCTAGCGCCAAGTGATGCGGTGCAAATCGCTGACCTTCCCTTCGTTGTTGCCGTCGGCCGCTTGGACCTCGGGTTCGTAGGCGCCCGTGTCTTCGCGCGTCGGGGTCGCCCCGAACGCGCTGCTCGATCCTCTCTATGTCATCGCGCGCTAGTGCCGCTGATTCAGGATTCCCCTGTCAGTCTAGCGCTTCTCCAGCATCCCCTCGTTTGTCACCTACTGCCTGGCGCTCGATCTGAGCTGCGACCAATGCCAGCATGGCGCGGGCGCGCGGAAATCCGAACTTGCATATTTCTCTTGCTGCCCGCGCCTGTTGCCAGTAGTCCCAACTTGCCTGGATGGCGCGCTTGAGTGCTGACGATGCCACTTGGAAATGCCATAACGCACGCTGCGCTGCCTTCGCCCGTCCGATAGCGAGGGCGCTCCTCAAGGTCAATCGTTGCAGGCTGTTCGCCGTCGCGTTGTTGTCCGCGATGCGGGGCCCAGGCGCGCCCGCCCGTGGGTCGGGCGGGGGTTGCCCGCGTCCTGAACTCGTGGCTGATGCGCTTCTGCCAAACCCGTTGCCCTGTCGCACACTCAGAGTCGCCCTCTCGCCTTCTTCTTGTCAAAGGCGGGCCTGCCCCTCGCCAGAGTCCCCGCGACGGGGTGGGCGGGGTCGGCGTTGCCGTCGCTAGTCAACCTTGCGCCTGCTCTCGAGAGGCCGCCGCTGCTCCCCCGGCCCTCCTTTCCTCGAACGGGTCCGCCACCCCCCATCCCAACCCCCCCCCCCTGCAAATCTCCCCGGGCCCCCGAGAAAGCGGCCATCTCGCGCTCCGCTGAGCCTATCGCACACGCAAGGCACGCCGACAGCTTTGCCGCGTTTGCTGCGTCCGAGCTCCAGGAGGCGCCGCGTTGCCCTCGGGCCGCGTTCAGCGAAGGATATCTTCGCGCGATCTCTCCTGGCCCGCGGGCGGGCCAGGCCCTGGGGCCACCGTTGCCCCTGGCCTGTTCCCGCTCAACTGCTTGATCCTTCCTTGGTCGTCTCGCGATGCTTTGGCCGGCGGGTCCCTTCGCACCGAAGAGGCGGTTGGTCTGCGTCGGGTTCAATTTCCAGCCCCCCCCAGCGATAATGTCATCCATGATCGCAGTTGGTGCGTTGAGTATTCGTGATTTCAATCACAAGTGTCTTTCCTTGAATGATGCGCGTTCTGGTAATGTCGCCCACGCGCGCATGAATTTCTAGATCTTTCGCCTCTGCGGTCAGGGGGGGCCCTGCCGCTTCAATTTTGGCGCGGCTCGAATGTTCGTTCCGATCTGTAGCCAAAGTGTAGCGTATCTGCCCTTTACGCAACGCATAAGTTATACGCGTCTTTAAATTGTTCGGGGCGCAGCGCGCTTCCCATCAGGGCTCGGCGCGGCCTCGTGCAACCAGACGTCGGCGCACAACTCACTAGTGACAATGTTCACCAGCGCGCTCAGGGCGGGTCGTCTAGCGCAGCGCACCTCCAAGTCGCCGCATTGGGCAGCCCTCTCTTCGCGCTCGCAAGCGCTCCTGTACAGTCGTAGGTATTGCAGATTCTGCAGACCGCGCGCGCGTCGTTGTGGCTACCGCTTGCCTGCCAGTCTGCGAAGTGCGGCGTTTTCTTAACTTCTGCGCGCCAGCTGGGATGGCCTAGTTGATGCCCTCTCCTGTGGAAGCCCAGGTGCCGTGCCATCACTGACTCTCTCCCTTCCGATCCCTCCGTCTCGTTGTCCGCATCCGAACCTAAAGAATGTGATGCGTGCCGCGCAAGCGGAGACGTCCGCGCCCTTCTGAGCATCAGCGCAGCGTCGCCCAGATGGTTCAGGGACATGTATATGTCCTCCGCTCCTCCTCCAAGCTTCGCCGTTCCTGTCCCAGCCTCCATCTGCCCTTCCGAGGAAATGCAGAGTTGCAGCGCATGCGCCCAGCTCTTGGCCGTCCAGCGGTGCGCCTGATCTGCCAAGCACCGTTCAGATGACCCATCCCATGTTGGTCATAATGTCTGCCGGTTGTGTAAGTGCATGATGTGCCGTACGTTCGAGGTCCAAGCCGTCCGCCCTCCATCTCGCTGCTCTGACCCTCGTTGCGTTTATCTTCCTACTGCACTGAAGTCGTTTTGGAAAATGTCAATCGGCAGCGCCACCCATTGTAAACTAACCCGGCACTCTCCATCACGCCCATCGTCGGCCACTCTTTTTGCAGCACTTCGACATCCAGTTCTAGTCTCCTTGCACCTGACCTCTCGTCTCTGCGCCCTCAGGCAAGACTGCGTGCTCCTCGAACTGTTTCCTGCGTTCCTGCTCAGATTCCTCCACTTAGGTTATTTCTGTCCTTCGTCATACTTCGTCTGGCTCTCTTCGCAGCTCCTCCGCCCACGTGTCTTTGTTCCAACAAGCTTTTGCGGACAACTCATATATTGTCTGTGGCCCTCTTCCGCTTCGTTGGTATTGTCACTCTCGCAGGCGCATCGTGCTGAAGTCGCTTCTCTGCTAGCTATCCAAATCTCCTCGACCAGGTTCGCTTTTTCTTGTCTTGCTGGTTCATTCCTTTCGAACCATCTAAAGGTGGCACGTCGTGTCATGCAACATGTCCTTCACATCTTCACAGATTCGCGTTCCTGGTCTGCCTGGCCTTCCACCCTGGGATCCCTCAACTCCCCCCTCTCTGCACCTTTGCAGTCGTCCAGCGCTGCCCCAGTAATATCTGCATCTGGTACACTCTCATTCAGACAAGCCTTCCACCTCTGCCGTCTCCTTCGTCCTCCTTTCCCCTTTTTCAAACAACTATGGTCTCCTCCTGCCCTTCCTCAGACACTCCGTCCGCGTGTCCCAATCCAATTAGGTGCTTGACTCCTGCTTCTCCAGCATCTGAAGCTGGACTGGCCCGTCGTTACTGGTATTCGGCCAACTGGTATGTGGTGCGTGTGGGTCTTAGTCGCTTCGCCGCAGGTCCTGGAAATCACGCGCTTCGAGACTACTTGGAGGGCTGCTGTTGGAATGGCAACGTGGTATATTGTGTGTTGGGTCTCTTGGGTGTCGTAGGACGTACGGCCTGTGTCGCAGACTGTCGTCGCATAGAAAGAGAGCGAGCTTTGCTGAATCTTGTGAATGCCAAGCCCCTACCGTTTTATAGCTGTGGGGCTGTTTGTGATACTATATTGTTCGAGCTGCTTTTGGTGATCCCGTCGGTGGCCCTGTGGAATCCAAACTGGCGTTTGATATCCCGTCCGATGGCTATCGTCATCCTACTCGCCCGTCTGTCGCACATGTTTTCTACCCAGGTTGTTAGAGTATTCGCCATGCTTGGGTCGCTGTTCACATTCGCGGGTGCGGCGCAGGCTGTCACAAACAACAAGTCACTGTCTTCGACTTGATTCAAATTCCTGGCGCTCGTTCCTGGATGGTTGTCGTTGTAGGTGGATGGGTATGAGCGGTTTCCCCCGGGAGGCTAGTCGATGCAAGAGATGCCATCCCGCATGGCGTCAGCACCCTATTCCCCTTCCCACCTCCAAGTCCCATTGCACAATCTTGTCGCAGGTGTATCGTCGCACATCCTCTGGCTCCTGCCCACGTTTGTGTTCCACTGGGTAGGGTGACGCCCCAATCTTTCAAATCGTGGACGATCTCCTCGAGCCTTTCGAGTGTTGATGCTGCTAGTGAGTTGCACGCGACAATCTTCCTCAGCAGGAGGCGAGGCACAATAATGCGCATCGACTGCTCGGAAGACCTGCCCCCGCCCCCCAGAGGCAGAGGGTGAGAGCCAGAGCCGAGGCTGCGGTGGGCGGTAGCGTGTGCCCCCCCCCCCCTACGGGTAGGAATTGTTTCGAACCTTGCCCTGGGACCGTAGGAGGAGGGAGGAGGAGGATAAAGAAGCTTCCTTTGAAGGGGAAGAGAAGGACGCTTCGAAGCGGAAGGGTACGCTCCTCCTCCACCTCCTCCTCCTGCTCCTCCTCCATCTGCACTGCCAGCTGAAGGCAGCGTCGGCAACAGAGGTGGCTGAGTTAGAGCGCGTTGATGCTGCGTTGCGCTGCAACGCTCAGGCGACTGGGACAAACCAGCCCAACATGAGGCCAGGCGGGCAGCTGGAATTCTGGATGACGGGGTGTTTTGTAAGTGTGCTTTACCCCGACGAGTCCTCTGGGCGCAGGTGGTTCAGTTCAGGGGGTTCGTTCTTCTAACCCTCTTCTTCCCCTTCGGGGCAGGGTTTACCACTCCCCCTCCCCCCTGTAGGTCTAGAGGATTCAGGAGGTCCCTGGAGGTCCCCGAAGGTCTTTGGAGGATTGTGGGAGGTTGCAAGACCAGCAATCACCACGCACAATTACTGTCAAGCATGCCAGACCACATGGAAGGAAGAGACGATACTGCTGCTTCCTGTCGTGACGACTTGCGCGACGGCTTCTCACACCGCGTGGACTGTTTAATGTCTAGCGATTCTGCTCACGATTCTGCAGATCGTTGGGTATCGGTCGACTCTGGGCCGCTGGCGGCGCCCAACCTTGAATACTTGCGATGGGATCGCCGCAAGCCAACGCGGAGCGGACCTACCCGCTTGGTGGCGCAGGGAAAGAGGGGGGGAGGAGCAAGAACCACCCGCTCAATGGCGGCTGCTTCGGGGGGGGGGTGAGGGGGGCGCGAGTGGGGCTGAGGTTTCCTCGAACGAGCTCCCTGAACCAGGTCGGAAGATAACAGAAGAGGGGCCCCCCAGGGGTGGCGAGACTGCTCCCGTAGCTGGTTTCCTTGGCGCCTCGAGGCGCCAGAGGCGCCAATGCATCAAATCAACTGCGCAATGGGGGCCATGAAAAGCGAGCTTCCTCCACGGGTGGAACCACCGATTGTGACCTGGTGTCGGGCCCAAATAAGAGATCATCATATCATATGAAAATAATGCTTTCTGAGTGATAACAAGTTGGTATCATTCCTCATGCTGGTTGTCGTCCTACGTGCTAGCGCTGATGCTACGAACATGCATGTTTTATTTCTCGGTCCTGTGCCGCCCCGATTCTCTAAGACGCCTTCTGCATCGCCGACGGCTTCGGCCGCATGCAGTCGACGCCCTTCACTGAACGCACCTCCAGGTTCGCTTGCCCTCGCAGTCGGCTTGTCGAGGTAAATCTTCATCAGCCTCCTCTTCTCCCTCCCGACGCCAAGTAAATCAGACAAACAACTCAGACGCTCGCCTCGCCCGATGCCTGGCGCTCGCTCTCGGTCGCCTCCTTGGACTGCCGGACCTCGCGGGCAATCTTCGCCATCAGGAACGCGAGGTCGTTGGTGTCGCTGGCAGAACATGAAAAACTGGCACAAACATGCACTTTCGCAACTCCGCGCGGATTTCTTGGATCGGCGCTGGACGCTCCCCTATCCTTGGCGCGCGGAGCGAGCCAGCGGCGGCGCCGACGGCGCCGCCAGGGGGGGCCCAGCGCCAGTCAACAAAAATCCGCACGCACCTTCGAAAGGTTCTGTCCATGCAGGCGTTTCGTCTTCGAGCTGAGATGGTACATCGCCCTCGTGGCCTTGCGTTAAATCGGGCGTGTTCCCCTACAGGGGGATTTTCGATGAAGATAAAAAAGAGACCCCAAAAAGAATCCAAAAATAGTCCAACAATAGTCCGGGGACTATCTTTTGATTCTGTTTCGACCATTTGGGGGTATTTCTTTGCGTCTTTTTCATCCTTCGCCCAGAATCCCCCTGTGGGGGGACACGCCAGACTGAAGCCTTGCGATGGATGGTGCCCCCCTACAGGGGGATGTTCGATGAAGAATAAAAAATGCACCAAACATAATCCAAAAACAATCCGGGGATTCTTTTTTGATGTTTTTTTTGACCATTTGGGTGCATTGTTTGAATATTTTTCACTTTTCGCCCAGAATCCCCCTTGTGGGGGGACGCGCCCGACGCACGCCTTGCGATGGATGGTGCACGTGTAGAGCCGCGGGCCCTCGCCGATGCCGTCGCCGGCGAGCGCGGCCCGCGGAGGCTCCTGCGCGTGGTCGCCGAGGAGGCCGTCCTCCGATGGGCAGGGCTCGGGGCGGCGCGCCGGGAGGGGCTCGGTGCGGTGCAGGACTGACGGGGCCCCGGGACAAACAAAGGAATACTCCAGATTTCGTAAGAAAGGAGGAGGAGGAGGAGGAGGAGGAGGAGGAGGAGGAGGAGGAGGAGGAGGAGGAGGATCAGGATGAGCATGATGATGATACTGCTGCTGCTGAGGAGGAGGGAGGGCCCGCCCGAAAAAGGCCCCCCTGAGAACGAGCCAGAGCAGGATCCCACAGGGTACTCCAGATGTCGTAATAAAAGGGAGGGGGTCTGGACCCTCCAAGACAAGCCATTTCAGACCCCCCCTCGCGGGAGAACCCTCCAAAACATCGTCCCCGGACCCCCCCAGGCCCTCCAAGATAGCTTGGAAGAGACCCCCCCCGAAATGAGACCCCCCTCCCTTTATTACGAAATCTGGAATACACACAAAGAAAAGGATTCCCCATATTTCCCCATGCTTTCCCATGTTTTCTGGGTTTTTGTCTTCCCCCCCACTTCCCATATTTTCCCATATTTTCCTGGGGGTCGACGATTCAGTGTGTCTGCGTGTTTTCTCCCTCCTGAAGGATGGCGACAAGGAGAGACTCACCCACGGGATGGCGACAAGGATCGGCTCGTGCCTGCCGATGGGGAAGATTCTGGAGGGAAGGACCCAACAGTCTTGATGACGACGAAGACGCCCACGAGCAGGCCTGGGGCCCAACGCATTCATGATTCGCCCAAGGCGAAGCGGCGTAACGGGCCCTCCAGGGAATTCCTGAATCAGCATCCTACGTTCCCCACGGAGTCGGTGTACTGAATGGCCCAGGCTACGAGAATGGGGCAGCGAGATCTATGCATACCCTCTGCTCCTGGCCAGGCCCATCCTGGGTCCAGGAGCGGTAAATACTCCCTCCTAGCTTAACCAGGGATGCAGCTACATAGATCCCTGGCCCAACACGGACCCGGCCAAGAGCGATGGAGATGTACACATCTCGTCGCTCCAGGGAAAACAAGCACCGACACAGACAGAAGCTTCCAAAGTCTGCGCGGACCTTCAACCCCGAAGTATCCATCTTCCATCTTCGACAAACATATATGTATACTATATGAAAAGGTGGGGAGCTCTGTACAGTAGGAGCTTGACCACAAGACGCCTTCCACAAGAAACCCAACCCTGAATCCTCAGGACGCCCATGGATCTTTGGCGTGGGGACGTCCTGCTGTCCCTGGCAAAACCGTCGAAGCCCAAGAAACCAAGGGCACCCTGGAGGCAAGCAAGGTGTTACATGGCGTGGGCTTCCCCTGTCGGGTCGGGCGAAAGGGGGGGATAGCAAAGGGGGGGCTTGAGAACCAGCTCACGTAGCTGATAACCCCTGGCGCCTGCCGGCGCCAGAGGCTCTCTGTATCGAGGAATGGGCCCCTCGGTGAGGCCGAAACCAGCTGCATGGAGCAAATTTCGTATCCTAAAACAGGGCTAGGATCGGGATAAATCGCTCCAGAGCGTTCCGGAGCGCTCTCAGAGCGTTCCGGAACGCTCTGGAGCGACCGCGGCGCCCAATACATCCTCCAGACCCGCCGCTTCTCAGAGATTTCGAGTTATCCCGATCCGATTTTGTCCCGATCTTCGCGTCGTTTTAGTATCCCCCCCTGTCCCAGTCCCCCCCTTTCGTCCGGCCCGACGCTGCAGCCGGCCCGCCGACGTGCACAGCTCAGCGCCCCCTCCCCCTCCTCCTCCTCCTCCTCCTCCTCCTCCTCCTCCTCCTCCTCACAAGGGCCCCCACTCCACCACCTCCCCCTCCCCCTCCTCCTCCTCCTCCTCCTCCTCCTCCTCCTCCTCCTCCTCCTCCTCCTCCTCCTCGTCCTCCTCCTCGGCCCGACACTGCAGCCGGCCAGCCGACGTGCACAGCTCAGCGCCCCTCCTCCGCTGCGCGGGGCCGCCCGCCGCGCGGCGGCCCCCGCAGGCTGCCCCGGGGCTGCCCTGGGGCAGCCTGGGCACCCCGCGGCCCCGAGCTCTGGGCGGAGCGGGGCGGCTCCGCCCCGGCGAGGGCGCAGACAGACCTACCTCGCTCTTGACCACCCTCGCTTCCAAGAGATTGACTACCTACCAGACCACCCCAACCCAACCCGAAGACCCGAATTTCGGGTTGGGGGGGGTACGGGTTCCGTTTGTGTTTTCTCGATGATCCCCGACGCTCCCCAACTGGAAATGGAGGGCAAATCGAGACCTTCGGGTTGGGTTGGGGTGGTTTGGTGGGTGGTGAGAGATACCAGGCGACGCCAAACTGCGGCCGGCGCTGGTCAGGCCGCTTGACCAGGAGGAGGAGGAGGAGGAGGAGGAGGAGGAGGAGGAGGAGGAGGAGGAGGAGGAGGAGGAGGAGGAGGAGGAGGAGAGGAGGAGGAGGAGGAGTGCCGGGGCCGCCCCCGGGCTGCCAGGGGGGCCTGCCGCGGCCAGGCGCAGACGAGCGCGCTCCACGACGCGCAGAGGGGCTACTCGCAGATGGCCTGGGTCCGCCGCGGGGGTCCAGAGGCGAACACGTGTGTGTGTTCGAGCGCTTTCGAGCAGGCACTTTGCGGGCAGTGGAGCGCGCTCGGTGAAGTCGGGGCTACCTGTGCGCAAGCCCGGAAGCCTTGCCGGTCCTCGACGCCGCCCTGGTAGGCGTGCGAGTCTGGCTCGGACTCGGTCCTCTGCCGGCTCGGCTCGGTCCTCTGCCTGATGGAGGCGGCGCCGTGCAGCCCAAACGGCCCGGGGAGGAGGTCGGGCTCGAGCTCCGCGAGGCTGGTGGTGCCGGTGGCGAGCATGTTCAAGCTGCCGTGCACCTTGGGGACAAAAAACTGCTTGCAGACACAAACTTTCTGATGTCCGCGTGGAGCTCTCGGGTCGGCGCTGAAACCCCCTGGCGGCGCCTCCAGCGCCGCCTCCGGCGCGCTCCGCGCGCAAAGGGGAACGAGGGCCCAGCGTCAACCGAAGAAATCTGCGCGAACATCCGAACTTAGAGGATGCCAGAGGTGAGCTTAGGCCCAAGGTTCCCCCAACTCCTCGCACCCTTTTGGAACGCCTGGTCCCCAGGAGGAGAGCCCTGCAGACCATCCTCGTCCTCCTCCTCCTCCTCCTCCTGCACCTCCTCCTTCTCCTTCTCCTCCTCCTCCTCCTCCTCCTCCTCCTCCTCCTCTTCCGCATCCCCCTCCTCATCCTCCTCCTCCTCCTCCGCCTCCTCCTCTATCTCGTCCTCCCTCCTCCCCCTCTGTCAACACTTCGACCACCTCTGGCAAGACCTGGGCCAAGCAGGGCCACCCCTGGCACCACCCGACCACACTTTTCCTGCGGCGGCGACATCCACACCCGACCCCCACCGACCATCGGCTCTGCGGAATCGATGGGAGGCACGGGGCACTCTCGCCGATCCTTGTCGCCATCCCGTGGGTGAGTCTCTCCTTGTCGCCATCCTTCAGGAGGGAGAAAACACGCAGACACACTGAATCGTCGACCCCCAGGAAAATATGGGAAAATATGGGAAGTGGGGGGGAAGACAAAAACCCAGAAAACATGGGAAAGCATGGGGAAATATGGGGAATCCTTTTATTTGTGTGTATTCCAGATTTCGTAATACAGGAAGGGGGGTCTCATTTCGGGGGGGGGGTCTCTCCCAAGCTATCTTGGAGGGCCTGGGGGGGTCTGGGGACGATGTTTTGGAGGGTTCTCCCACGAGGGGGGGTCTGAAATGGCTTGTCCTGGAGGGTCCAGACCCCTCCCTTTTGTTCCGAAATCTGGGGTAGGGATTCGGGTGTCGCTACGTGTTCGACGAATCCCGAACCCTACCCCCGCCGCACATCGACTGGCCTGGGCCGTGGACCTGCGAAGGGTGGGGTGTGGACCTCGCCGCCGACGCGCTGTCGGCTCTCTCCGTCGAGCCTGGCTCATCGTCTTGCTGTTGGCCTCCAGATGCGCCTCTTCGGCGGAGGGCTGCGCTGGCTGGTGGTCCCCAAACGTGGTGGTCCCTGATGGTCCGCTACCGAAAATTTCCGGTAGCGCTCCGCAGAGATCGGTCGCTACCGAAATACCGAAATGTAGCGCCCAATACCGGTATCAGAGTGTTCTGAAATCCGCTATTTCAACGCCCTCAAACGAAGATCCGGTCGCTACCGAAATTCGGGGTGCGCCGAAATCGCTACCGAAAATTTCCGGTACCAGACCATCTGGGGTGAGAACACCCGGTGGTGAGTTTTGGGCGATTTGGGTCATGCTTTTCGAGCGCTGGCTGGCCCAGGAAACGCAAAACCCCGTGGCGACCGCGTGCCCCCAAACCCGGGCGGCGACCCAGAATCATTGCTTGGGGGCATCGGGGTCACCACTGGGTGTCTCACCACCTGGTTTTGGAGACCACCACGCTGGCGATGCCCAGCTCCCCACGCGCCGGACCTCCTCCAGCTCCGCCTCGCGGGGGGGGGGGCCGAGGAGGAGGGGGAGGAGGAGGAGGAGGAGGAGGGGGAGGAGGGGGAGGAGGAGGGGGAGGAGGGAGGGAGGAGGAGGAGGAGGAGGAGGGGGAGGAGGAGGAGGAGGAGGAGAAGGAGGAGGAGGCGGAGGAGGAGGAGGAGGAGGAGGAGGAGGAGGGGGGAGGAGGAGCAGGAGGAGGGGGAGGAGGAGGAGGAGGGAGGAGGAGGAGGAGGAGGAGGAGGAGGAGGAGGAGGAGGAGGAGGAGGAGGAGGGGGAGGAGGGGGAGCAGGCGATCCGACGTCGGGGCCCATTCTCTGCTCGAGGGCACGGGCCGCGGGATCTCTCGGCCCCTGCCCTGCAGGGGCCACCGCTGCCTCGCATCGCCGGCGGCACGAGGGCCGCCTGAGCTCTCACGGGGGCGCCGTCGAGCCCAATGGCGAGCAGATGGACGCCTGCTGTTTCCACCTGTGCGAACACCGACGTTGCATCCCGAACCGTGTCGCGACGACCCGAAGGGGGCTCGGGTGCGCCAGAGAAGGGTGCCATGAACAGGGAGGCTTAATGCATCATGGCCCGAGGCGAATGAGCGGACGAGGGGGGGAGGCAGGGGACGTGCTGAAACAAAACAAACAAATCAATACGAATACGAGTAATAATAAGACTTGACACAAATAATCGCCATACACATGACATGACATTAACTAGAAACTTCGGGCGCGCTTCGCGCGCGCTGGAGTTCTATTTGCCATGAGGCCGAGCGTATAGCGCGTCAGAGGGGCCGTGTCTGGATGGTCGGGCCCTTTGCTTGGAAACCAGCGCGTTGGTGTGTGAAGACGCACTGGGGCGTGGAATTCGCGGCACTCCTGGGCCATCCTTGAGCAGTGGTGCAACTCTCTTCGGGACCGTTTGGGCCTATGAGGCCATCTTGGAGCCGCACTTTCGCAACAAACGGGAACGCCAGAAAAGAGCAAACATAACGTTGGTATCCTGATTGGTATTCCCTGCTTTTTATCCTTTTGGAAACCCCTTGTGGGCACTCTGGCGGCCTCTTGGGGCCTCCTGGTGCTGCTGAAGATTTCCTGGGGCAGCCTTGGGGCCTCCTGGGACCGTCGTGGGGCCCTCTTGGAACTTCTGCACAGCGCAGTTCCGAGAGCGTCCTCGGGGAGCTCGGAAGGAGGGGGAGGGTGAGGAGGAGGAGGAGGAGGAGGAGGAGGAGGAGGAGGAGGAGGAGGAGGAGGAGGAGGAGGAGGCGGAGGAGGAGGAAGGGAGTGGGGAGGAGACGGATCACAGCGAGGATTGCAGCAGGTCCCAAGGATAGCACCGTAGGCACACCTGGGCAAACTGATTCGAATGACGGATGGCCCTCAATAACGTTACTTACGGGTCGTCTCCAGGAATGGATTCTCTTGACGGTCGAGCCCCCTGCACCCCCAGAGTTTCAGACCGAGGGGGAATAAGCCAGGGCGGCCCAGCCTGAGGGGGCTTGCCGTCGCGCCAGATGCGACAAACAGTGACGTCCTGAGGGCGTGATCTTATCATTGCAAGCGTCTGCCAACATCATGAGCCCCCCCTCCGCGGACCACGCTCCCGAAGTCAACACGCTTCCACCACCAAACAATGCCATGCCTCGTGGCTACCGTGTGCGATAGGTGGACTGACCTCGCGGCCGTCCTGATCTGACACACGGTTCGGGGTGGAGCGAGGACACGGGCTCGAGCATCCAAAAACGGCCCACGATGGCCCCACGACGGCCCAACAGGCCTCCAAAACTGCCTGAGATGGTCCCTGGGACTGCCCCCAAAGGGAACCCAGACAGGGTACCCGAACGGACATCTCGAGCCCAGCTTCCAAAATCGGTCCTCGACAGCCCAAGAAACCTTCAAGAGGGCCTCACATCAACCCAAGAGGGCCGCAGAACGGTCCCCAAAGGCCCACGAATCCTCCAAGACCGCCTCGGACAGCCTCCCAAGAGGCCCCCAGAAGCTCCCAAGAAACTCCCGAAAACTCTGGGCATTTCGAGCCAGATTCTCCCAGGAGATCCCCCACAGGCCTCCAAGAGCTCCCGAAGAGGCGCCCAAAGGGCTCCACGGAACCCAGCCGCTGACATGCGGCGCGAGGAATAGGAACGGGTGGAAACGGGGAGGGGCGAAGGCACAGGACAGCAAGAGAGAGAAGGAAGGAACAGCAGGATTAGGAACTAAGAACGTACGGCCCCCAAGAAGCCCCCAAGAAACCTCCGCCGAGACGACCCGAGAGGCCCCGGAACAAAGAAAACCCAAGACGCTGCCGTGACGCACCAGGATGCCCCAGACATGCCACACATATGCCCCCGACAGCCTTCCCAAGAGACCCCAAAATGCCGCAAGAGGCCATCGAGAGCCCCCCTCCCCATCCTCATCCTCCCCTTGTCCTCCTCCTCCTCCTCCTCCTCCTCCTCCTCCTCCTCCTCCTCCTCCTCCTCCTCCCCCTGCTCCCCCTCGCCCACCACGAGCGCGCCAACATACCGATAGGACCACCCTTCGGGTGATAAGGCGGTCGATTTGCAATGAGTCCGGCCTACCGCCAACAAAGAGCGCACGACAAATACTACAGACCACATATTCCCACTTGCTTCTACCAGCCGAGCCTATGTATATATGTATGTGTATATATAGCGGTATATGTGAATCTATACGTATATCAGCCGATCTATCTATCTATCGAGTCGACCTCCCAAGCAAATCACCGATCTATGGATCTATCCACCTACCGTCGGGATCGTTGGCACAAGGTCGTGGCATATATTTGTTTGCGCACTAGTTGGTGCCGGCGGGTGCCGTATGTCGCATGTCTTTATTTCTGCCCGCGCTGTTGCGCAGGTGGCGGTAGCAAGTGATTGTTATATGCCTGTCCCGTACTGTGTAGCAGCAAGTGGAAGAGGGTGATATTTGTCTGCCTTTTGCAAAGCAAAATACGTGGCAACTCTTTGCTCGCCCGTGCTTGTTTTTTTGTGTTTGTTTTTCGCTGCCGCTTGGCTGCGCGCGCGTGCCGATCGATCCAGCGGCCCATCCACTCGTGTGTGTATATATATAGATATGTGTACATCAGTCTTTCTACTTATTTATATCGCTAAACACCTCTCTCTATATATATATAAATATCGAATGGATAATGTTGGTGAAACGGGTTGGTAGTGATGGCGGTAGTGGTGGTGGTGCTGGCAGGGTGGTGGAATGGTGGTGGACATGTGACATGATGGCTATTTTTGTGCATGCTGATGCACCGCGGTGCGATGCCAGCTTAACTTAGTGGCGCGTGCTCTAGCGGCTGCGCGTTCGAGAACAACAACCCTACTGCAGCCCGACATGTGTTCGGAACACCAGCGCAGCTTGGTGCCACAAAGCGGGCGGCCGACGGCATCGTCGCCATCGTCGTCGTCGCGCCCACCATCGCCATGGCCACAGTCACCACCGTCCCCATCACCGCCAGCAGTCCCAGCATCATCATCATCATCATCATCATCATCATCATCATCATCATCATCATCATCATCATCATCATCATCATCATCATCATCATCATCATCATCATCATCCCCGTCGTCGTCGCCAGGGCCTGGCGCAACCCTATTGCCACTGCGGCTCGTTCCCGAGCGTGCCGCGGAAAGGCGCTGAATGGCGCCGCGTCTGGTCGCCGTCGGTTTTGTCGCACCGCCAGTGGCTTCCGCCCCGAGGCTCCTGCCAGTCCGGGCCGCTTCCCAGCGCTGCCGAAAGCCGCCCGCCCTCGGGGGCGCCCCGGCCCCGCGCGTCCAGCGGCGCGCGCGCGACCGCGCGCGAGGGCTTCGCACGCATGAGAAAGTCCCCCCCCCCCCCCCGCGGCGAGACAGCGCAGCCGCAGCGCCCGCAAAGGCGCGCTGTCAGACTGGGGCCCCGCAGCTCCGCTCTGCGCTCTCGCGGCGCGCGTGCCCCTGGCGCCCCGCCTTTCCCTGGGGCGCGTGACATGGGGGCCGCGGCCATGCGCGCGCGCCCCAGGGCAGCGGCCGCGCGCGCGTGCAATGGCCGCGCGACGACGCCACTGAACAGAGGGCCAACGCTCTCCGCGATGCGAACGAGCTCGCCAATAACTAGTGGGCCGAACACTGTGCTCGCGAGATCGGCGCCCCGCGTCGAGAATCGCGGCCTCGCGCGCATCGACGACGCGACTTCCCCCGGCAGGGCCCGGGGGGGAAGAGCGCTCCAGCCGCGGCGGGCGCGCGCCCCGCAGAACTTGGGCATGGGCGCAGCGAACGGCCTCAGACAAGAAAGCCGGCGCGTTTTCCACCTCAGCGCCAATAGCGGCCGCGTGCTCCTCCATGAGCTGATCTCCATTACCGAGGTGCGCCCGCAAGTGCGTCGCCTGGGGCCCGCCCCCGGCCGTGCCGCCGGCGCCGCTGCCAGAGCCTGGTAACCTGGAGGCCTTGGCCCGCTCCAGGTCCACGTTCCGGAGTTCGCGGTGCAAGCAATGCACTCGCCTGCCAGTGAAGCGCTTTCCAAGGGCCCGCGTAAGCCCCCCCGGGGTGGCCGCCGCCTCGGCGAGGCGCCGCCCGAAGGCCGCGGCCCCGCGGCATTGGGCGCGCGCGCGAGTGACCTGAGCGCGCCAGTTCGGCCAGAGATCTTCGGCACGAACGCCGAACGCCGCGCCCGGGGCCCGCTCGTCCATCTGGGGTGCGACCTCGCGAACGTTGCAGCGACGGCCGAATGCGGGGTCCACTTTTCCCGCGGGCGCGCCGCCGTCGCGGCGGAGCCACTGCTCGCTTCTCTGAGGGGGTGCGGCGCCGGCAGAGCCTGGCGTCGCAGCGCGCAGCTTCAAGCCCGGGCGCCGGCGATCCAGCTCGACGAGCTCGCCCGAGCGCTTCTTCCCCAGGCCGGCGAGCAAATGCGCGCGACCCTCCGCGGAGTTGCATGCCCCTGGTGCAGACGGAGCCGAAGCCGCAGCCGATGGAGCCGACGGAGCCGACGGCGCCGCTGCCCCCGCGGCGAAGAATGGCGGGCACAGCGTAGACTGCAAAACCAGCGGCGGCGCGACCGTCCGCGGATGCAGCGGGCGCGGGGGCGGCGCTGTTCTGGCGCCCTGGCCTGCGTTGGCGAAGCTTGGAGCGGCCGCCCCAAGTGCCGCCGGCATGCTAGCAGAGCCGCGCGCGCCCGCGCCCTCTTCTGCAGGCCCCTGCGGCGCGGTGTGGGCACCCTGCGCAGCGTCCGCGTCAGCCGCCGCGCCCTGTGAGGCAAATGCGATGGCAGAGCCTGGCGCGCCGCCAAGCCGCGCCGGGCTGCCCATCGCGCACTGGCGCACGACCTCTGGCCGCAGCTCTTCGCCTTTTCCAGCAGCACGTAAAATCAGCCATGCCTCCGCATCCATGTCCTGCGGCGGGTCCTTCAACGTCGCCGTCACTGTGTGAGGCAAGCTCCTGTCCTTCGAGTGCTGGTTTCGAGCCGCCTCGAACCCGAAAAATCTGATCGGGTCGCCGGGCATTGAGTCGACCAGGCAGTTGCTCTCCTGCTCGCGCTTGCCGGCGTCGCCCTGCGAGGTCCCCAGCGCGTTCCAATCGACGTGCCTCGCGCCCGCAACTTTCTTGAGAGCTTGGAACAGCAGCTCGCCCGCCATCGCGCGGGCGAGCCAGAGCTCTGAGAACCCAGCGCGGGAGATCACGCTGTACGAGTAGCGCTGCTTCACCAGGCGCGAGCCAGAGTATGGCCTGGCGCTGGCAGGGCCTGGCACCGTGAGTTGGCGCGGCCCACTCCACGGCGACATGCTGTTGCGGCGTCGATGCTGGCAGCCCTCTGCACGGAGAAGCGGCTTGAGTACAAATGTATTCGGAATGATGGTGGTGGTGGTGGTGCTACTTGTGTCCGTGTATCCATTTATCTTGGACAACTTTCGGGACATCCACCCGAACGCCCATCGGGACAACCATCAGGACAACCATCGACTCAACCATCGGGACAACGATCGGGACGACCATCAGGACAACCACCATCCATCGTGTCAACCATCGGGACAACTAAGGGACAACGGCGGGGACAACCATGGGGACAACCATGGGGACAACCATCGGGCCAACCATCGGCACAACCACGTGATCACCGCGGGACAACCATCGGGACAACCACGGTACAACCACGGGACAACCACGGGACAACCACGGTACAACCGCGGAACAACCACGGGACACGCGCCGGCCCCCGGGGGGGGGCCCTGTGGACTCCATGCGGCCTCTACCAGTGCAAGAACTCGCACATTTCGCTTCGCCCGCCCTCACGACACGAATTGGAACCGAAAGCGATTTCCCGGTTGGGGCCACTTCCGCTCACACCCCCCAGCCTCCGATAGCATTATTGATACAATATGGGACGGCGGAATGAACGAAGCGATTCAATACGATTGATCTTCATAACTATTATCTTCATCAGCAGCAGCAAATCGTCATCATCATCACCATCATCATCACCATCATCATCCTCATTCTCACCATTACAAACACCAACACCATAACCATCATCATCATCAGCATCATCATCATCATCAGCATCAGCATCATCATCATCACCATCATCATAAGCATCATCATCAACAGCATCAGCAACAACATCACTATCAGCATCACCACCATCATCATCAACAACATCATACTATTGGTACCAGTATGACTGAGGCATCAAGCTTCATACTAACTAAGATCATTAATAATAATACGAACACGAATAATAATCGGAATGACAATAATGATATTAATGGTACTCAGAAGAAGAAGAAGAAGAAGAAGAGCGGGCTCAGAAATCTAGGAGATTTCGTAGTCCTGGCACCGGCTTCCAACCCACCCAAATCCTCACAACCCTCTTCAACGCCCCCGAAGGTCGGCCCCCCAAGTGCCGCAAACGGGAACTGCACCTCCGTCTGGCGTTAGACGACTGAGGAGGAAGGGCAGGGTCAAAATCGGGGTAGCCCAGAGCCTCGGTGCTACGATTCACGTCGTCGGGGGTCTCTTGTGCCTTCTCGAACGCCTTGTGCAGGTAGGCGAAGACCTCCTCGTCCCGAGTGATGAGACTCGTCACGCAGAGCACCATGGTTAGAACAACCAGCAGATGCATAACCAACACTTTGGGAGGTCCGAGCAGGTTTGTTGGGTCGGCGCTGGATCCCCCTCCCCTGGAGCGCGGAGCGCGCTGGGGGCAGCGCCATAGGCGCCGTGGGGGGTGGATTCCAGCGCCCAACCTAAGAATGCGCGCAGACAGCGAAAATGTTGGATTACACACTTTTCTGTTATTCTGATGGCGCTGCTCCACTCTTCCTTCATCCGCGTCGCGCCGTCTTCCGTCGCCTGAAAGCAGATCTGCTGGATGATCGACTCGAGCTGGGGTGCCTTCGTCACGCCTGTCGGCCTGACGCTCACAGATTCATTCCCCATGACAACCTCGGCTGGGGCAGAGAGCAAGGGCCCGGCCCACAGGTGAATGAGCAGGTCCTTGGATTGAAGCGCGGCGTGGTCGCCGAGGGTCTTCTGGTAGTGCCAGGACACCGACGAACTCGTCTCCACAACGTTCGAGCCCGGCGTGCGGGCTGCGAAGTACTCCATGATCTCCCTCACAGGACCGCGCCACTCCAGGTCGGTCTCATCCAGCGCGCTCACGAACTCATCCTCTCCCGGCTTCCGGTGGCAGACGCCGCCCTCGGCGATGATCCAGCAAGGCACACCGGACAGAGCCTGTGCCAGGGTGCTCCTGGAATAGCCACTGACCACAATCACCTCCGTGTGCGGATCCTGCGCGATGACCTGCAAGTTCCCGCGCAGGACCGACGGCAACTTCGGGAGGATCTTTGCGTGCGTATTGGACCCCCTCGGCAACAGTGTGCCGTTGAAGCCCAACACGACGAGGCGGCGCTTCGCCTTGCGCCATGCAGTGACCGGCAAATCGTGGTCCAGCGGCGGAGGAATCTGCAGCCTCTCGCTCTCCGTCTCGTGCTCCGCGGTCTGCAGCTCTTCCAGGAAGTTCATCGCCCAATGGCTCAGGGTGTACTCTGTCACGTACTTGTAGCCGTAGCGGTGAAGCTCCTGGCGGTTCTCCTCGTCCATCTCCAGCGCCTCCTGGAAGGCGTCGGCGAAGCCCACGGTATCCCACGGGTTCACGGAGATCGCCGCGGCGCGCAAGGACTGGGCGCTCCCCGAGAATTCCGACATGATCAGCACGCCACAGTCCTTTTCCTGCTGGCAATACAAGTACTCATGCGCTGGCTGCGACAGGGTGTCACGCAGCGGAGTGTCCACGAACACGTCGGCCACGCTGAGCAGCGCGGCCACATCGACCTTCTTGAACGACTGGTAGAGGAAGTGGAAGGGCAGATGACCGATAGAGCCGAACTTGGAGTTCACCTCGCCTGCCATCTGGTAGACCTGCTGGAGCAGGCCCTGTTTCTCGTCCGACAGCTCCCCAGACTCGTCCTCGCTTGCCTCCTCCCGGAGCACCACGATCTGCACGAAGACGCACGCGTGCGCCCACGCGGGATCCCTCTGCAGGAACTTGTGGAACGCCATGATCTTGTGTGGAATGCCCTTCTTCTCCTCCAGCCGATCTACGGCCGCCAGAATCTGCAGGCCCTTGAAACTGTCCTTTATCTGCTGGACTCTCAAGATCGTCTCCTTCTGATTCAAAACTGCCTGGAATGGCTGGATGTGTATGCCGAGGGGCACTGACAAAACCTTGGTGCACGTCCCCCCAGCGTCCTCACACGCTTCGATCGAGTTTGCCGAACACTCGAGGCCCAATACGCGGGTGCAGCTGGTCAGGAAGCGCCGCACATATTGAAAGTTGTGGAAGCCAATTATGTTGGAGCTCAAGATGCCCCGGAGCAGTTCTTCGCGCTGGGGAAGGATCCTGTACAACTCACTGCTAGGAAAGACACAATGCATGTAAAAACCGATTGCTATGTCTGGCCTTTGCGTGCGAAGCATCTTGGGCAACAACATCAATGGGTAGTCGTTGATCCAGACAAGATCACCACGCATGTGCTCCTTCAGCACTGCGTCGCGGTAAGCAGCGTTGACGATCTCATAGCCCTCCCAATCGTAGACGCCCAGGCCCGTCTCCAACGACGGCGGCGAGTAATGGAAGAGGGGGAATATCGCCGAATCTGCGAAACGGTCGCGGCCCGGGGGAGGGAACGCGGGCACAACCTGCATCGTTGTCCGCAAGAAATCATCCAGCTCATCCTCAGAAGAACCACAACAGAAGCAGCAGATCCCAGACGCACGCGCGGACTTCCTGGTTTGGTGCTGGACCCCCTCTGGCGGCGCTTCCGGCGCCGCCTCTGGCGCGTTACGCGCGCAAGGGAGGGGGGGCCCCGCGCCGATCGAAGCAATCGTCGCGGACCTGCGAAAAATGTGTTCATGATGCCGTTCCGTTTTCCCAGACATCCCACGGTGTGATGTTTTCAATG
>CAUYUJ010015924.1:109906-134906 GCA_963575745.1 Prorocentrum cordatum | reverse complement strand
GCCACTGATCCCATCCCGGACCTCGCTGGCGGATGACGGGAAGCGCCTCCGGCGTGCACCGTTGGTTCTGGGGCTTCACTTTCTCTAACTAAGGGCCACCGATCCCATCCCGGACCTCGCTAGCGGATTCTGGAAAAATTGCCGTTTCGCTCGAGACATCCTCGAAAAATCGGCTCCGGAGGGGGAGTCGCTCGCGGAGGGCCTCAAAACGGCCCAAGAGAGCCCCCAAAGGCCTCCCAGGGGACCCCCAAAACGGCCCAAGAGACCCCCAAGAGGCCCCCAAGAGGCGCCCAGAGGCCCCCCCGAGCACGCGAAGAGGCCCCAGGACTGGCCAAGAGAGCCCCAAGACGGTCCAAGATAACGCCAAGACAGCCCAAGAGAGCCCCCACAGACCCTCGAGAGACGCCTGGAAAGTCCAAGAGGGTCACAGAAGCCTCCAAGAGGCTCCCACAATGCTCCCCATGGGCCCCAATCAGGCCCCCAGAGCCCCACGACAGTCCAAGATAACGCCAAGACAGTCCAAGATAACGCCAAGACGTCGACGTCGTGTTCGAATCGCTCTTGTAGTGTTTTCCAACGGCCAACGGCCCAAGGGAGGCCCAAAAGACGCCCCGGAGAGCCCCAGGAGCGCCCAAGAGCGCCCCAAGAAGACCCCAAGAGACCCCCAAGAGCGCTCTAGGAGCCACCCACACAGCTCACAAGAACCCCAAGACGGCCCAAGAAGGGCCAAGAAGGCCCCAAGAGACTCCTGGGAGCGACCCAGGAGGCCCCCAGCGCCGAGACTGCCTAAGAAAGCTCCCACAGAACCCCACGACGCGCCCAGACAGCCCAAGAAGACCCCAGAAGCCCATTAGAGGACCCAAGGGGCCCCCAAGAAGCCCCCAACAGGCCCCAAGAGAACCCCGCGCGGCGCCAGGAGCAACGTCTTTTTTTTCCAATTGCCTCGTACTGTCCTCTGTCGTCGTCGTCGTCGTCGTCGTCGTCATCATCGCCCTCCGCATTCCTCCTCGTACTCGCCCTCGTTCCCTTCGTCCTCGTCCTTGTGCTTCTCTTCCTCCTCGTTGTCCTCATGCTCCTCCTCGCTATCCTCACGTTCGCCACGTCGTCCTCGTCATCGACTCCTCGTTGTCCTCGCCTTCCTTTTCTTCTTCGCCCAATACACGCCCATTTGACTACAGCGGCGCTTCCCGTTCTTGTCCGATCAGGTTCTGGGAAAATGGCCGTTTCGCTTGAGACATCCTCGAAGCATCGGCTCCGGAGGGGGCTCCGAACCAGCATTATCTTGGAGTCGCTCCCGGAGGGCCTCAAAACGGCCCAAGAGAGCCCCCAAAGGCCCCCCAGGGGACCTCCAAAACTGCCCAAGAGACCCCCAAGAGGCCCCCAAGAGGCGCCCAGAGGCCCCCAAGAGGCGCCCAGAGGCCCCCCCGAGCTCGAAGAGGCCCCAGGACTGGCCAAGAGAGCCCCAAGACGGTCCAAGATAACGCCAAGACAGCCCAAGAGAGCGCCCACAGACCCTCGAGAGACGCCTGGACAGTCCAAGAGGGTCACAGAAGCCTCCAAGAGGCTCCCAAAATGCTCCCCACGAGCCCCAATCAGGCCCCCAGAGCCCCACGACAGTCCAAAGAGAACGCCAAGACAGCCCAAGAGAGCCCCCACAGACCCTCGAGAGACGCCTGAGTCCAAGAGGGTCTCAGAAGCCTCCAAGAGGCTCCCAAAATGCTCCCCACGGGCCCCAATCAGGCCCCCAGAGCCCCACGACAGTCCAAGATAACGCCAAGACAGTCCAACAAGAGAGCCCCCACAGACCTCGTCGAGAGACGCTAAAGGGGGGCCTCGAACAAGGTCACAGAAGCCTCCAAGAGGCTCCCAAAATGCTCCCCACGAGCCCCAATCAGGCCCCCAGAGCCCCACGACAGTCCAAGATAACGCCAAGACAGCCGAAGAGACCCCCACAGACCCTCGAGAGACGCCTGGACAGTCCAAGAGGGTCACAGAAGCCTCCAAGAGGCTCCCAAAATGCTCCCCACGAGCCCCAATCAGGCCCCCACGCGGGCCCCAAAGAACCATTCACAGCTCATCCGTCATATGCACAGGACGGCAGACTACCTCGACAGACCAGCGAGGCAGACCAACACGGCAGAGTTCTACCTCGAAGTTGAGCGGGGGACCAGCACAATGACCCGATAGCGCGCGTGTTGGTCTGCTGTGGTACTACTCTGACTTGTTTTGACGTTCTCCAGCAAACGTTCTCTGACAAGCGCGTTGGACAAAGCGGCTACGGATCGCCTCGAGAAACTGGCTGGCGGATGACGGGCAGCGCCTCTGGCGTGCACCGTTGGCTGGCGGACTCTGCGCGGTCGTGCCCCATGCGGCGATGCTGGGCTCCTGACGTTTCCCAGAGGCCTTGCGACAGCATGCATCGAGATCAAGCGGGCTCTTCGAGCTCGTTTTTTTGAAAAATGGCCGTGCCGCTCGAGACATCCACCAAAAATCGGCCCAAGAGGGGACTCCGCATCGACGTCGTGTTCGAATCGCTCTTGGAGGGCTTTCCAACGGCCCAAGGGAGGCCCAAAAGACACCCTGGAGAGCCCCAGGAGCCCCCAGGGGCGCCCCAAGAAGACCCGACGAGACCCCCAAGAGCGCTCTAGGAGCCACCCAGATAGCTCACAAGAACCCCAAGACGGCCCGAGAAGGGCCAAGAAGGCCCCAAGAGACTCCCGGGAGCGCCCCAGGAGGCCTCCAGCGCCGAGACGGCCTAAGGAAGCTCCCACAGAACCCCACGACGCGCCCAGACAGCCCAAGAAGACCCCAGAAGCCCATAAGAGGACCCAAGGGGCCCCCAAGAAGCCCCCAACAGGCCCCTTTCTCCAATTGCCTCGTACTGTCCTCTGTCGTCGTCGTCGCCGTCGTCATCATCGCCCTCCTCATTCCTCCTCGTACTCGGCCTCGTTCTCTTCGTCCTCGTCCTTGTGCTTCTCTTCCTCCTTGTTGTCCTCATGCTCCTCCTCGCTATCCTCACGTTCGCCGTCCTCGTCATCGACTCCTCGTTGTCCTCGCCTTCCTTTTCTTCTTCGCCCAATACGCCCATTAGACTACAGCGGTGCTTCCCGTTCTTGTCCGATCAGGTTTTTGAAAAATAGCCGTTTCGCTCGAGACATCCTCCAAACATCGGCCCAAGAGGGGACTCCGAACGGACGTCGTGTTCGGATCGCTCTTGGAGGGCTTTCCAACGGCTCCAGGGAGTCCCAAAAGACGCCCCAGAGAGCCCCAGGAGCGCCCACGAGCGCCCAGGAACGCCCAAGAACGCCCCAAGAAGACCCCGATAGACCCCCGAAAGCGCTCTAGGAGCCACCCAGACGGCTCACAAGCACCCCAAGACCGCCCGAGAAGGGACAATGAGGCCCCAAGAGACTCTCGGGAACGCCCCAAGAGGCCCCCGAACGGCCCAAGAAAGCCGCGCGACGGCCCGAGATGGCGCCGAGACGGCCTAAGAAAGCTCCCACAGAACCCCACGACGCGCCCAGGCAGCCCAAGAAGATCCCAGAAGTCCATAAGAGGACCCAAGGGGCCCCCAAGAAGCCCCCAACAGGCCTCAAGTCAACCCCGCGCGGTGCCAGAAGCAACGTGTTTCTCCAACTGCCTCTTACTGTCCTCTGTCGTCGTCGTCGTCGTCGTCGTCGTCGTCGTCGTCGTCGTCGTCATCGCCCTCCGCATTCCTCCTCGTGCTCGCCCTCGTTCTCTTCGTCCTCGTCCTTGTGCTTTTCTCCTTCCTCGTTGTCCTCAGGCTCCTCTATCCTCACGTTCGCCACGTCGCCCTCGTCATCGATTCCTCCTTGCCCTCGCCTTCCTTTTCTTCTTCGCCCAATACTCCCACTAGACTAAAGCGGCGCTTCCCGTTCTTGTCCGATCAGGTTTACGTTGAAACATGAAGAATCATCGAGACTCTGGCCGAAAACTTAAGTTTTCTTAAGCATCGCCTAAGGTGTGTACAGAGCTCGCACGAGCTGCTCACCGACCCGGCGGCGGCGGCGGCGTGGGCCTCCGCCGACGCGGCGGCCACGGCCGCGGGCGACTTCGGGCCCGCGGAGCTGGCCCTGCTCGGAGGCCTAGGGATTGACACCAGCACCAACGTCGGCGGTGTGCCCCCACCGAGGGGCCACGCTCCCGACCTCGGCGACGGTGTCCACAGATTCCGGCCTCCTGGGTGGCCGAAGCGTTCCCACCAACGCCAGAATCTGGGACCGTCTTCCCCCAGTTGGGGAGCCCACAAAGGACGTACGCGCCCAACTATGTGCATGAACACGGCCCCTCGATCCGCGAGACCGGCCGCGTTATACGAACATTTGCGCAGTGCGAAATCTCGTAAACAGCGTGGACTCATGTACGTGTACGTCCTTCTCTCGCTCCTGATATATTCCGGCTTCGTGGGTGGCCGAAACGTTCCCACCAACGCCAGAGATCTGGGACCGTCTTCCCCTAGTAGGGGCACAGCCCCCAGTTAAAACGACGCGAAGATCGGGACAAAATCGGATCTCTGAGAAATCTCTGAGAATCGGCGGGTTTGGAGGATGTATTGGGCGCCGCGGCCGCTCCAGAGCGTTCCGGAACGCTCTGAGAGCGCTCCGGAACGCTCTGGAGCGATTTATCCCGATCCTAGCCCTGTTTTACCTGTGTCGGTGCTGGTGCCCTTTTCCAGGCCTCCGGCCTGCGTGACGCCGACCCCGTGCGGCCGGAGGCGGACCTCCGCCGGGCGCCGCCCCGGTCCCTGGCCCGGCTGCGCGCCGTGGCCGTTCACAGCCGCGCGTCGAGGGGCCCGGGACGGAGAGGCTTCCACGGGGTGCCCCTCGGGCGGGCGGCAGTGGGGGGTGGCCCAAGCTGGCCATCGCTCGGACGTCCATTTCCCGTGTTTTTGTTAGGTTTCGTGCGTGGCTTTTTCGCGAAATGATCAAGGATGTTCCTGGATGGTCCTCGCCGAAGGAAAGGTGCACACGTCCGAGCGATGCCAGGCAAGTGGGGGGTGAAGAAGAGGGCCCAAAAGGGGGCCTTTGGGGCTCCTGTTGGGCCCCTGCTGGCCACAAGAGGGGCCCCAAAGGGCCCGTGTAGGGCCCTGCTCTTCCCCCCCCCCATCTGGGTCACCCCCATTACCATCGGGGACCTACTGATCTGGGTCAAATCAAAACCCGGGTCAGTCGGGCTTTGCAGGATCGCTCAAGATTCCGCAGGATCCTGCGCCCAAGCCCGGGTCAATGCACCCGTGGCTCTGCAGGATCATGGGAGATCCGGGCGCTCTGGCTGACCCCCGTGTGCATTGACTCCCGTCTCTTGAGCCCGATGCCCCTTGCGGCCCTCGCCGCCGGGGTCGACTGCGGCGGGCTCGTGTCGTGCCGACTTCGGCATCGGTTTCTCGTACCTCGAGCAGGAGATCGACAGCAGAATTGATTTTCCCCAGAGCATTCGACGCATTCTTTCCTAGATGCAACGGAAGATCAAGTTTGGGGTACACCAATTCTGTAGTCAATCCGCCACTCGAAATACCGCGGGGATCGTTCAGCCTGGAACGATCGGCCGTTTCCGAAACGTCAGATCGTTCAACTAGACCACAAGAACCTTTCCACAATAAACCCAACACTAGGACCCTGGGGCGTCCCTTGATTGTTCTAATATAGCGGGGATGGTTCAACCTTGAACGATCGGCCGTTTCAAAAATGTCAGATCGTTCAACCTTGACTGCTGATGGGTCGCTAGTGGCGTGCAACGTGGAACGCCTGCGGCGGGGTCGCCGCTGGTCGACACGACGCGAACCTTCCGAACACGCAGGAGTGGCCCTGAGCAGGAGTGGCCCTGTAGAGGCCTCCCAGACGGGGTCGGAGTACACCCTGCGAAATGCTTAAGAAATCATGGGTTAAGAAATGCATAGTCTCAGAAATGGAATAAAACCCAGAACTTCTATCAAAATCTTGGGATTCACACTGAAAAGGTAAGAATAATCGAGACTCTGGGCGAAACCTTAGGTTTTCTTACGCATCGCCTAGGGTGTAGACGGTGTCGGAGCATCGCGCCGCATCGTCGATGCATCGCCGATGCATCGGCGATGCATCCGCGATGCACCGGCGACGTCGTCGTGAAGGAAAACGGGCTCCGCATCGAGCCGCATCGCCGATGCATCGGCGAGGCGACGCGATCTTTCGACCCCATCTACTCGGACCCCATCGGAGAGGCCTAGATGCCTTTGGTGAAGGATGGGGATAAGATCGGGTACGGATAAAATCGAGAATCTCTGAGATCCGGCGGTTCGGGAGGATGTATCGGGCGCCGCGGCCTTCCCAGAGCGTTCTGGAACGCTCTGAGAGGGTTCTGGAGCGCTCGGGAACGTATTTATCCTCGTCCTAGCCCCGTCCGACTGGGCCCTATATTGCTGCAGCATTTGTCGAGCGGGACCGCGATGCGTGATAATCCTGGGGCCCCGCAGTCGGGCACGAGCGCCTGGCGTGAGCGTGCGACAAGCTCGGGTCGTGCCGACCCCGGCGTTGGCTCCCGACACCGCGGGGATCGTTCCGCCTGGAACGATCGGCCCTCTCCGCAACGTCCGATCGTTCCACATCGAGCGACTCTGTTTGGACGCCCGAAATGCTCTGGGCCGGCGGCGGCGTGCAACGCTGCACACGCCGGCGGCGGGGTCGCCGCTCAGCGGCGGCAGGTTCGCGCCGTGCGCCGTGTCGACCAGTGGTCGACACGGCGCGAACCTCAGCGCCCCACAAACGGGGACTCCACTAACGGGTACTTTGGCCAGTGACCCAGCGAACCCAACCCTTCCCGA
This sequence comes from Prorocentrum cordatum, assembly GCA_963575745.1. Lineage (NCBI taxonomy): Eukaryota > Dinophyceae > Prorocentrales > Prorocentraceae > Prorocentrum > Prorocentrum cordatum. The sequence continues at coordinate 128,089 of CAUYUJ010015924.1, read as the reverse complement.
TGCGGGCAACGCTGCATTGCCAGAAAGAGGCCCTAAAGTGGCAACTTTCGGCAAAATTGCAAAGCACCCGTTAGTAAGTACCCGTTACGGTGCCGTTGAGAACCTGCCGCATCAGCACTGCGCCGCCGGGACCTCGGGCTCTCGACATGGCCCTCCTCCGACCCCGCCCCCTTCGCGGCGGCCGAGCGGCCACCGGCCCTGCCCTTCGGGTTCTCGCGGCCCTCGCCGCCGCTCCTGCGGGGCAGCGACGGGGGCGGGGGGGGCCAGCCCAGTGGGGGGGGGGGGGATGCATCGAGCTGGAATCGGCGATGCGTCGCCGACAGATCGGCGATAGGCCCCCGACGGCGAACGCGCACGCTCCTGGGCGGGATGGGCTATTCACCACGGCCACGCTGACGGCGCTGCTGGTGAAATGCGATGTTGGAAATCTGGTATCTGCGACGCCGAACTCGCGCCAGAAAGGTCTTCCAGCGCCTCTGGAAGGAGCTATGAAAGCTCTTGGGAGGAGCTTACTCATGCTTCTAACGGTACGCAAATTGGGAAACAGTCTGAGAATGCTCTCTGGGACAGATTGCAACTTCAAGCGAATCGCTGCGGGGCTTCCTGCAGGAAGCCGGAACCAGCTCCAGGGCTACCCTGCTGTGTTGGCATCTCATCTGAAACCCACTTAGCCATTAGAAAGCTGCCTTGGAATGAATGGGCGATTGCGGGTCGATGCTGGAAGCTTGGAAACGGGCACCAACACCAGCACCAATAGTTGCCCCCACTGGAGGAAGATGACCCTAGATTTTGGTGTTGGTGCTACAGTCTTCGGGCCACCTCGAGGCAGCCCGAATATTACCACCACCACCGAGATCGGGATCATCTTCCCTCGGCAGAAGCACACCGCTGTGGTATTGGTGTTGGTGTCAACCTCCAGGCCTCCGAGCAAGTGCGATGCCTGGGCGGAGGAGGAGGAGGAGGAGGAAGAGGAGGAGGAGGAGGAGGAGCAGGAGGAGGAGGAGGGGGGCAGGAGGGGAGGGAGGAGGAGGGAGGAGGAGGAGGGAGGGAGGCAAGGAGGAGGAGGAGGAGGAGGAGGAGGAGGAGGAGGAAGGAGGAGAGGAGGGAGGAGGAGGGAGGGAGGGAGGAGGAGGAGGAGGAGGAGGAGGAGAGGAGGAGGAGGAGGAGGAGGAGGAGGAGGAGGAGGGAGGAGGAGGAGGAGGAGAGGAGGAGGAGGAGGAGGAGAGCAGGGGGGAGGAGGAGCAGGAGGAGGAGGGAGGAGGAGCAGGAGGAGGAGGAGGAGGAGGAGGTGGTGAGGAGGAGGAGGAGGAGGAGGAGGAGGAGCAGGAGGAGAAGAGAGGAGGAGGAGGAGGAGCAGAGGGAGCAGAGGGGAGGAGGAGGAGGAGGAGGAGGAGGGAGTAGGAGCAGGAGGAGCAGGAGAGGAGGAGGAGGAGAGGAGCAAGGAGGAGGAGCAGGAGGGAGCAGGAGGGGAGGAGCAGGAGGGAGGAGGAGGAGGAGGGAGGAGGAGGAGCGTACCCCCCCTGTGCGCCCCACCCCCCGCCCTCGTTGCCGCTGGCCTGCGCCGCTGCAGTGCTCCGCTCCCTGGGCGCCCGGCGCCCGGCGGGAAGGGCAGGCCGGCGGGGGCCGCGTCGCCCGCTGCGCCGGCCAGGGGCCCGCCCCTGGCCGTGGGCTCGCTTCCCCACCGCCACCACCAGCAGTAGGAGGGGGAGGGGCTCCTCCTCCTGCTCCCCCTCCTCCTCCCGCCTCCCCTCCTCCTCCTCCTCCCCTCCCTCCTCCTCCTCCTCCTCCTCCCCTCCTCCTCCGCCACCTCCTCCTCCTCCTCCTCCTCCTCCTCCTCCTCCTCCTCCTCCTCCTCCTCCTCCTCCCCTCTCCTCCTCCTCCTCCTCCTCCTCCTCCCTCCTCCTCCTCCTCCTCCTCTCCTCCTTCCTCCTCCTCCTCCTCCCTCCTCCTCCCTTCCTCCTCCTCCTCCTCCTCCTCCACCACAAAAACAGGGCTAGGATCGGGACAAATCGCCCCAGAAAGATCCGGAGCGCTCTGAGAGCGTTTCGGAACGCTCTGGAGCGGCCGCGGCGCCCAATACATCCTCCAAACCCGCCGATTCTCATAGATTTCGAATTATCCCGATCCGATTTTGTCCCGATCTTCGCGTCGTTTTACCCACCCCCTTCCCCCCTCCAACTTATGGTGGTGGTGGTGGAAAACAGGCCCATCACCTTGTCGGGGAGGCGAAGGACTGGGTTCGAGGGGGGGGGGGCTGCCACGAGCGGCGAACGTGTTCGCATTCGCGCCCTCGTTTGGTCCGGACTCTGGAGCGCCATCCCTGGGATGCGCGGTCGCGCGGGTACGGTTCCGCGCGGGGCACGCGCAAACAACACCGCCTCGTATCCGCGGGGGCGCGGCCTGGGGACCCGGCCCGCGAGGCCGCAGAAACGTGCGCGCTTTCGTTCGCCCACGAGGCCGAGAGGCAGAAGAGGCAGACACCACGTGACCCTCAACATCTTTCGGAGGTTCGCGCCGGGCCTCCGAAAGATTGTGTGCTCATGCCATCTCTTGCTCTTCGCACTCGTCAGGGATGAGGAGGGGATCGCCAGGAGGGGGCCTCTGGTAACCGGGGGGATGACGACCCCGACCTCCGACTTTGTGGGACTTTCGACTGGATAAACCAATGGGGCGCCGAGGGGGGCATCATTTCTCGACGATAGCCCCCCCAGGGGAGTGCTAGAACTATCCCTGCGAGAGGGAACTCAGAATTGTGGACGAGAAATCGGCTGCAACGAATATGTCTGCTGGGACCGTGAGAAAACTGATGGCACCTGGTGTGAAGTTTGGTGCGAGCTGTCGCTGCAAGCGTCTCAGGAAGATTGGGGCGATCAAGCTCACACTGGGGTCATCAAAAAGCGGCGGCGCACCCAAGTCCCCGCAAACTCGATGCCTACGTTTCCCCGAACCCGAGGGAGGCGGGGAGCGATCGAGGAGGATCCAGGAACAGGAGATGACGATGAAGATCAAGGATCGAGGATGGAGATGGATCGAGGAAGAGGAAGTTCGAGGAGACGGAGGATCTCAGACCTCAGACGGATTGTTGCGTTCAATCTGAATGTTCCACCATATGTTGGCCTCCAAGGGCCGCTTTCGGGCCCCAAGAGCCTCATGCGTGTCGGGAGATCTGGGGCCACGGGAGGGTAGGGGGAAAACCACAAGACAACACAAAACATACCAAAACATAGCCTCTCGGCGATCCGCACGCACACCTTCGGCCACCGATGGGCCTCCCTCCCCGCACTCGTGGCCCCCGGCGCGCTCCGCGCGCCAAGGAAAGGCTGTGTGAAAGGGGTCCAACGCCAACATCCGCACGGACCTCTGAAAATCCGCCGATCCTGTCGGCGTGTGGAAGAGGCTGTTCCGTTTGAATTGGGCAACGTTGCAGTTGAGTCGAAGGGAAGCCCCTCCCCTTTGATCCCTTCCCCGCCGGGGGAGGGGGGGTGGCCCGGGGTTGGGGTCCCGGTGGGGTCCCGGGGCAAATACGACTTCCCCCCGGGCGGTTCGGGGGCCCAGAAAAGCTCCAAGATGCAGCAAAAGTGCCCCAAGATGTCCCCAAGACGGTTTTCGAGGGCCCTGAATCGCCGAAGTATCGGTCCAAGTCGCCAAAGATACCTCCAGACGGCTCAAAAGGTTTCCAAAACGCCCCAAGAGGCCTCCAAGAGGACGTCCAAGACGGCCCCAAGGGGCAAAAAATGTAGATTCCCTGTCTGTTTTTGAAACATGTCAGCATTCTCGTCTTGTCGGCTTCCCGACGCTCCAAGACAAGCCAAGGGGCCTCCAAGACCGCCCCAAGATGGCTCAAGAGGCCTCCAAGAGAGCTCCACAATGACCCCAGAGGGCCCCAAGACCGCCCCAAGATGGCTCAAGACGCCTCCAAGAGAGCTCCACAATGACCCCAGAGGGCCCCAAGACCGCCCCAAGATGGCTCAAGAGGCCTCCAAGAGAGCTCCACAATGACCCCAGGGGGCCCCAAGACCCCCAAGAGGCCCCCACGACGGCTCCAAGAGGGAGTCCAGACGGGGGACCCGAACGGACATTTCGACCCCTCAGCCTGAGGAGCTCTCAGGAAGCCCCAAGAGGCCCCACGAGGCCCCAAGAGGCCCCAAGAGGCCCCAAGAGGCCCCCAAGAGGCCCCCAGGAAGCCCCAAGAGGCCCCCACGAGGCTCCCAAGCGGCTCCCAAGAGGCCCCCAGGAAGCCCCAAGAAGCCCCCACGAGGGCCCAGGAGGCCCCCACGAGGCTCCCAAGCGGCTCCCAAGAGCTTTCCAAGAGGCCCCCAAACTACCCCCAAGAGGCACCCGAGAGCGCTCGTCGTCGTCGTCGTCGTCGTCGTCGTCGTCGTCGTCGTCGTCGTCGTTGTCGTCGTCGTCGTCGTCATTCAGGGTCGGCGGCACCGGCCGTACGGCCTTCGCAAAATGTTGACCAATGCAAGTGGAGATTCTCCAATGAAACAATATGGAGGTAAGGAAGATCGTCAGATCTAAGCGTCGTGCAACAAGTCACGACTAACGCTTTCACGTCGCGTCGGGCTGTTGGCCCCTCACGGATCAATCTGGCTTGGACACCGCCGCGCGACGATGAAGTTGATGCTCCTGGCCATGATTTGTTTGTGGCGTTATGAGCTTGGAAGACATGGGATCTCAGGTGGCGAGGAGGAGGAGGACGGAGGGAGAAGGGGGAGGAGGAGACCGAAAGTTTCCAGGGTACGAGCAGGGGGTACGTCTGTGTGGAGGAGCATGAGGAGGAGCAGGAGGACCGAGGTCTTTCCTGCACCCATCGACGCCAGAGCTGGATCCGCATCGAAACCCTGGCCAGAGCGCACCCCACGAGAGGTCTGGAGGCCGACGGGAGGAGGAGGGGGAGCATGGCGGCAGCACATTGTGGGCCCAGCTCGGGGATGTATGATGGCCCCTCTCGAGGAACCACATCGGCATCATCATACTCTATCTTCAGGGGAACGTAAGACCTGGGTACAGGGGACTCGGAAATCCCCGACGAGGTCGTCAAAAAAACGACGAGGCCGAGCCTGCATTTTGACGAGGCCTCCCGCTGCAGACATCCCACGAAACTCCTCCTCGTCAAAATCCGAGGCGCGGTCGTCAAAAAACAATGGCGAACCCGAGTCCTGGCAAACCCGGGTCTTACGCTCCCCCGCTATCTGCGGTCCGCGCAGACTTCTTGGATCGGCGCTGGGCCGCCCTCGCTGGCGCGCGGAGCGCGCCAGGGGCGGCGCTGGAGGCACCGCCAGGGGCGCCCAGCGCCGACCGCAAGAAGGCCGGCGGAGCTCTGGAAGTGTAAGTTCGTGCCGATGCTTCTCTTTCGACCCTCGAGGGGGTCTTCTCTTCCCGGCGGTCCCCCAGGAGGTTCCCACGAGGCTCCCAAGCGGCACCCAAGCACCCACGAGGCTCCCAAGCGGCTCCCAAGAGCTTTCCAAGAGGCCCCCAAACTACCCCCGAGAAGATCATGCCGATATTTCTCTTTCGACCCTCGAAAAGGTCTTCTCTTCCCGGCGGTTCCGGCAACAACCCGCCAGGTGTTGGAGGCTCGGGAATGGGCACCAGCACCTGCACGGGTGGTTGCCTCCCCCGGGGAAGGTGATCCCAGATTCCGGTGCTGGTGGTACTCTCTTGGCCACCCAGGGAGCGACTAATTACCTACCAGACCACCCCAACCCAATCCGAAGACCCGAATTTGACCCGACTGTCGGGTTCCCAATCCGAAGACCCGAATTTGACCCGAATTTCGGGTTGGGGGGGGGGGACGGGTTCCATGTGTTTTTTCAATGTTCCCCGACCCCCCCCTGGAAATGGAGGGCAAATTGAGGCCTTCGGGTTGGGTTGGGGAGGTTTGGTGGGTGGTGAGGGAGTCCGAGCATGTCTGCCGTCACCGAGATTGGGATCATCTTCCCTCGGTGGAGGCACACCGCCGACAGTGGTGTTGGTGTCAACCTCTAGGCTTAGGTCGGGCCTGTCCCCCTACAGGGGGACTTTGGCCGGAAAATTAGAAATAGTAGAAAATAACCTAAAACTGCTCAGAAATGATCGCAGAATCGTCCCCAGACTGCTTTAGGAGACTATTTTTCAATACTCCTCCTGCAAAGGCCCGACTGAACCTCTAGGCCTCCGACGGGTGGGGAGCCTTGGGGTGGAGTCGTCCGCGCCCTCGCTGAGCACGCTGCCCCCGGAGAAAACAGGGCTAGGATCGGGATAAATCGCTCCAGAGCGTTCCGGAGCGCTCTCAGAGCGTTCCGGAACGCTCTGGAGCGGCCGCGGCGCCCAATACATCCTCCAAACCCGCCGATTCTCAGAGATTTCGAGTTATCCCGATCCGATTTGTCCCGATCTTCGCGTCGTTTGACGGGAGGGCGCGGGCGCGAGCCCCGCCCCGCGGGAGTCCTGCCTCTGGCTGCCGCCGGGCTGGCCGACGGAGCCCTGCATGGCCGCCAACAGCTGCCCGCCGGCTCCTGAGAGGGGCGTGCTCTTTCTGAGGGATGGAAAGGAAACGACCCTCCCTGGTTTGCAAGTTGGTGGTCTCCAAACCAGGTGGTGAGACACCCGGTGGTGACCCCGATTCCCCCCCCAAAAAAATCTGGGTCACCACTGGGTTTGGGGACACGCGGTCGCCGCGAGGTTTTGCGTTTCCTGGGCCAGCCAGCGCTCGAAAACCATTACCCAAATCGCCCAAAACTCACCACCGGGTGTTCTCACCACCACGTTTGGGGCCCACCAAGCAAGTGCGTGGTCTGTAAACCTCCTGGGAACTCCCAAAGCCCAGAGAGCCGCCAGGACGCGGCACGTCACGCAGGGTTTACCCTGTTGGTCGACAGGAGGTTCAGCGCACAGCGCCTCGTAAACCAGGGTCGGGGCGCTTTTTGCGCCCTTGACTTTTGCGTGTTGGAGGGGGCAGGATGAGGAGGGAAACGGAGGGGACAAGCGGAGGGGGCAAGGTAGGAGGGACACAAAGGAAGCTTTCTCTTTTGTGGGTGGGGGGGGCAAGAGGAGGGAAACAGAGGGGACGAAGCGGACGGAACCGCTGACCTCGCGTGACGTCAAGCATCCCAAGACAGCATCCGTGCCAAATCTGCGACATTCCTGAGAGGGACGAAACAAACGACGAGTTGCCCCTGACCTTCCAGAATGGTAATTAGAAGGTAGCCCTCCACACCCACAGAAGACGTCTCTGGACTGCCTCGCCTCGAACTTAATCTCGATGGCCCCGCTGCTGTCTGTTACCCCTCCCTGAGGCAAGAGGCAAGAGGCAAGAGGCAACTCCCATGTCGCCCCAGAGGGCGGCCGCGCGCGGGGCCGGGAGGAGGCGCCGGGGCGCCGCTCATTCAGTCGCCTGACACATATAATTGTCCAATCCTTTCCCACTCGGGCACATTTTCTGCGATAGTCATCCAATCGCTTCCACCTCCATGGTGCTTCCGTACCGCCGCTGCAAGTGCGGAGCCGACTTCCGAAGTGCGAACCGAAGTGGGCCAAAGAGCACGTGAAACTTTCGGCAGTGCGGACCGGCCTCCCGGGTCGGCGCGGGGCTCCCTGTGCAGGCGGCGGAGGCGCGCCATGGGGGTGCCCAGCGCCGACCCACAAAAAAACTCGGCGCGGATCTCGGGGGCGTGATCCTCCTGACATCTGTAAGGGGCCCCGGGGAGACACGAAGAAGTCGTCACGACTCCCGGGATGCCCAAGATTTGCTTCGATGTTGCCTGGAGGTTCCCCTTCCCCTTCATGTTTCCACATCGTCCCTGACAATCAGCGTGTAGTTGTGTCTGTGCCTACTCAACATGTTGTGATACAAGGAAGGGGGTCACAACCCTCCCAGACGAGCAGCTTCAGACCCCCCCAAGCCAGCTAGGAAGCGGCGGCCTTTTGCCCAGACCCCACCAGACCCCACTAAGACGAAGCCAGGACGAGGATAAATTCAGGTGAGGATCAGTCGAGACTCTCTGAGACCCCGCGGATCTGCAGGAGGTTTCGGGCGCCGCGGCCTTCTCGGAGCGTTCCGGCACGCTCTGAGAGCGTTCCGGAACGCTCTGAACGGATTGACCCTCTTCCTGGCCCCGTTCGACCCCCCCCAAACCAGAAAACCACCCTTCTAGGGTGAAATCCGGGATCTCCCTCCCTCCCGGAGCTCTGTGCTCTTCGGCTCCTCCCGCGGGCGGCGGCGCCCCCTGCCGCGTGCCCCGCGGCCCGAGCCGCGCCGGAGTGCCTGGCCGACGCGCGCCGCGGGCGCCAGCCGGGACTCATCGGCGGCAGGGCGCGAGGGGGGGGGGTCGGGCGCGGGCCCAGATGGTCTGGTACCGGAAATTTTCGGTAGCGATTTCGACGCACCCCGAATTTCGGTAGCGACCGGATCTTCGTTTGAGGGCGTTGGAATAGCGGATTTCAGAACGGTCAGATACCGGTATTGGGCGCTACATTTCGGTATTTCGGTAGCGACCGATCTCTGCAGAGCGCTACCGGAAATTTTCGGTAGCGGACCATCAGGGGGAGGGAGTTGCCGGAGCCAAGCTGGCTGCAGCAACGAGGGGCTGCCATGGAACAGCAGCGAGCGCACAAGCACAGACGGTCGGAGGTCCACGCGATTTTTGCCCCAGCCATCCTGGGTCGCGCCGCGTCTCCTCTCCTCCCCTCCTCTCCTCCCTCCTCCCCCCTCCCCCTCCTCCATCCCATGTTGGCACACCCCTCACACGTTGCGAGGCCCCATAGGGAGCTCCACCGAAGGCGCCAGTGGCGGTGTTCGCATGCGCCCCCGCAACCCAATTCGGCACACCCCTCACACGTTTCGTGGCCTCATAGGGAGCTCCACCGAAGGCTCAAGACCCCATTGGCGGCGTCCGCATGCAACCCCGCCACCCGATTCGGTACATCCCTCACACGCTTCGTGGCCCCATGGGGGCTCCACCGAAGGCCCCAGTGGAGGTGTTCGCGTGCGTCCCCGCACTCGATTCGGCACATCCCTCACACGTTTCGTGGCCCCATAGGGAGCTCCACCTAGGGCTCAAGATCCCAGTAGCGGCGTTCGCATGCATCCCCGCCACCCGATTCGGCACACCCCTCACACGCTTCGTGGCCCCATAAGGAGCTCCACTGAAGGCCCTCGTGGTGGGGTTCGCCTGCGTCCCCGCACCCGATTCGGCACACCCCTCACACGTTTCGTGGCCCTATAGGGAGCTACACCGAAGGCCCCAGAGGCGGTTTTCGCACGCATCCCCGCGACCCGATTCGGCACACCCCTCACACGCTTCGTGGCCCAATAGGGAGCTCCACCTCAGGCTCAAGACCCCAGTGACGGTGTTCGCATGTGTCCCCGCACCCGACTCCGGACACGCCTCGCACGTTTCGTGGCCCCATAGTAAACTCCACTGAAGGCCCCAATGGCGGCGTTCGCATGCGTCCCCGCACCCATTTCGGCACCACCGAAGGCCCCAGTGGTGGCGTTCGCATGCGCTGCCCCGCCCAGTACAGAGTTTCGTGGCACCCTAGGGAGCTCCACCGAAGGCCCCAAAGGCGGTGTTCGTATGCATGTCCGCCACCCAGCACAGCGTTTCGTGGCCCCATACGGAGCTCCACTGGAGGCCCGGGAAGCGGCGTTCGCATGCGCTTCCTGATCCAATAACAGCTTCGTGGTCCAATGAGTGGGCTCCACCGAAGGCTTCAAAGGCGACGCTTGCATGCGTGTCCTTTGCCCAGTACAGTGTTTCGTGGCCCAAAAGGAACTCGACAGAAGGACCCGGTTGCGATGTGCGCATGTGTTTCTCCTGCCCAGTACAGCGCTTCGTGGCCTCATAGGGAGCTCCACCAAAGGCCCCAGGGCCGAAGCCCGCATGCGTTTCCCCTACCCAGTGCAAAGTTTCGTGGCCCGACGGGAAGCTCCGCTGAAGGCCCCAGAGGCGACGTTCGCATGCGTTTCCCCCGCCCAGTACACCGTTTCGTGGACCCCTAGGGAGCTCCACCGAGGACCCCAGTGGCCGTGTCCGCATGTGTTTCCACCCAGCACAACGTTTCGTGGCCCCATGGGGACCTCCACCGAACGCCCCAGTGGCCGCGGCCGCATGCGTCCCCCGGTACACTGGTTTCGTGGCCCCATGCGGAGCTTCACCGAAGACTCCAGTGGCCGCGGCTGCATGCATCTCCCTCACCCAATACGACATTGTGGCGGCGCGCGAAAGGGGGTAGGGGGAGAGGGGAAGGCTTCTTAGAAGCACCCTGCTTCTTAGAAGGCCTCGGCCTTACGTCTATAGAGAATGCCCACGCCTTCTAAGAAGCAGGGGTGCTTCTAAGAAGCCTTCCCCCCCTCCCCCTCCCCCCTCTGCGCGCCGCCAAACATTTCGTGACCCCACAGGGAGCTCCACCTCAGACTCCAGTGGCCACGGCCGCATGCGTTCCCCCACCCAGCACAGCGCTCCGTGGCCCCACAGGGAGCTCCACCGAAGACCCCAGTGACTGCGGCCGCTCGTGTCTCCCCCGTCCAGTGCGGCACACTCCGGACAGGCTTCCTGGTCTCATAATTGAGGGATGAAAAAAACGACCCTACCCTGGGTTACAAGTGCGTGGTCTGTCAACCTCCTGGAAACCCCCAAAGCCTAGAGCCGCCAGGACGCGGCACATCACGCAGGGTCTACCCTGTAAGCGCACAGGAGTTTCAGCGCACAGCGCCTCGTAAACCAGGGTAGGGTCGTTTTTTTCTGCCCTTGACATAAGGAGCTCCACCGAAAGCGGTACCCACGACGCGGTGCTCACAACTGCGTATGGCTGGGTCCTTCGCCCGGAGAACTTTTTGGGTCGGCGATGGGCCCGCCGAGCACTCCTGTTAGTGCAATGGTTCATGTATCTCCTTCGGAGCATGGCAGCCAACACCAGACACCAACGGTCCGACATGCGCGAGACCGTCTGGAAGGCAACGCCCCTTGCTAGAACTGCGACTGACGCCTCCATGGCGCACCAGGGATACCGAGACATTACCACACCAAGCTTTACTCGGCACTGGAGGGTAAAGGCACGGGGGGCTGCGTCCACAGATGTCGGAGCCCAATGGGAAATCCGCACAACGAAGGCAATAGCAACGGCCCTGCGGGAAAGGATTCCTGGACCTGGGAGGTTTTCCCCGGGGGCCAGTCTTTCATCTCCAGGCGCTCTTGCCAGCCCTGCGGCCCTGGGAACCACCAACGAGGAAGCCGAGCACAAACACAAATCGAGAGCCCCCTGTCCCTCGGGGCCACGCACGGTCATTCTGGAGGTAGGAGAGGGGTATGGTATAAAGGGGTGTGGGTTCATTTTTGTTTGCAGAGGGCGATGTCATTTATCGCAGATAGCATCGCCATTTCTACGATTGGCACCATACCCCTTTATGCCACACCCACTTCCGACATCCAGAGTATTTCACGCCTTTCCGGGATGCCGGGACTCGAGAGCAGCGCCTCTGCAATCTCACGGCCCGCGCCTTTGCATCATCCTTCTCTGCTGTACGGGGACTGGGCCGTCGCCTTGGCGAGGTGCAGCTGGCGCCAAACTGCTCTCTCGAATTGGTTTGCCCCAAGCTGGATTCCCCATTTTATCGAATCTACGACAAACGGATGGAATTTCCGCACACCGACCAAGAATTCTAAGTATCTTCCGTAGGTGAGAAACCTCCTTTTGGGGTAAATCAGTTCTGCAGACGATCCTCCCTCTCCCCAACCATCAACGCCTTCGATGGCAGTCCCCTGACGGCCCTCTTCTGAGTCCCGAAGGTCCGACGAGAAAACTCCTTTTGAGGCAAATCAGTTCTTCAGACGATCCCCTGCTCGAATCACTCCCCCTCCCCAACCCTCGCCATCGCTCGGACGTCCACTCCCTGTGGTTTTGTTCGGTCTCGTGCGTGGTTTTTTCGCCATGTGATCGAGGATGCTCCTCGATGGTCCTCGCCGAAGGAAAAATGCACACGTCCGAGCGATGCCAATCGAACCTCCCCCTCCCCAACACCATCAACGCCTTCGATGGCCGTCCCCGGATGGTCCTCTCCCGAGCCCCAGGGGGAGGGAAGGTCTCTCACGCTGGCGCGCTCATCGCCCGTTCCAGACGTCCATCCTCGCTCCTCCCCATGTTTCTCCTCCTCCTCCTCCTCCTCCTCTCCCTCGTCCTCCTCCTCCTCCTCCTCTACTACTACTACTACTACTACTACTACTACTACTACTACTACTACTACTACTACTACTACTACTACTCCTGCTGCTGCTGCTGCTGCTGCTGCTGCTACTGCTACTGCTACTGCTACTGCTACTGCTGCTGCTGCTGCTACTACTACTACTACTACTACTACTACTACTACTACTACTACTACTACTACTACTACTACTACTACTACTACTACTACTACTTTCTACGACTACGACTACGACTACGACTACGACTACGACTACGACTACGACTACGACTACTACTACTACTACTACTACTACTACTATTACTACTACTCTCCCTCGTCCTCCTCATCCTCCTCATCCTCCTGCTCCTCCTCCTCCTTCTCCATACTCTTCCCCGTCCCTCCCTCCTTTCTTCCCAGCACCCCTCCTCCCGCCCGGCTCCTCCCTCCTCCCGTCTCCCTTCTCTGCCCTGTCCCGGTCTGGGGGGGAGGGGAGGGGAGAAGATAAAGCCAGAAAATTACCCTGGCGACGTACCCAACCCCTGCGCAAAAGCGGGGCGCAAATAGTTTAGGATACTTTATAAGGGGGCGATGACGGAGCGAGGGTTACATATGTCTGCAGACGGAATTCGGGAGACTCGCAGGACACTGGCTACAGGAAAAGGGCTTGATAAAGCTGATGATTTACAATTCCTGAGCACTCCTAGCCACTTCGAAAACGGGGATCACAGCAGGCCTCGAAAGTGGCGACAGGTTCGCAGATCGCAGCCCCGCAGGGATGGCGAGGTCTCATTTGAATCTGCCCGTGGCCCTCACTGTGCTGGGCCCCCCAGCAGGCCTCGAAAATGGCGACAGTTTCGCAGATCGCAGCCCCCCAGGGATGGCGAGGTCTAATTTGAATCCGCGCGTGGCCCTCACTGTGCTGGGCCCCCCAGCAGGCCTCGAAAATGGCGACAGTTTCGCAGATCGCAGCCCCCCAGGGATGGCGAGGTCTAATTTGAATCTGCGCGTGGCCCTCACTGTGCTGGGCCCCCCAGCAGGCCTCGAAAATGGCGACAGTTTCGCAGATCGCAGCCCCCCAGGGATGGCGAGGTCTAATTTGAATCAGCGCGTGGCCCTCACTGTGCTGGGGCCCCCAGCAGGCCTCGAAAATGGCGACAGTTTCGCAGATCGCAGCCCCCCAGGGACGGCGAGGTCTAATTTGAATCTGCCCGTGGACCTCACTGTGCTGGGCCCCCCAGCAGGCCTCGAAAATGGCGAAGTTTCGCAGATCGCAGCCCCCCCAGGGATGGCGAATATAATTTGAATCTGCCCGTGGCCCTTTTGTGCGGGCCCCCCAGCACGAAAATGGCGACAGTTCGCAGATCAGCAGCCCCCCAGGGATGGCGAGGTCTAATTTGAATCCGCGCGTGGCCCTCACTGTGCTGGGCCCCCCAGCAGGCCTCGAAAATGGCGACAGTTTCGCAGATCGCAGCCCCCCAGGGATGGCGAGGTCTAATTTGAATCCGCGCGTGGCCCTCACTGTGCTGGGCCCCCCAGCAGGCCTCGAAAATGGCGACAGTTTCGCAGATCGCAGCCCCCCAGGGATGGCGAGGTCTAATTTGAATCCGCGCGTGGCCCTCACTGTGCTGGGCCCCCCAGCAGGCCTCGAAAGTGGCGACAGTTTCACAGATCGCAGCCCCCCAGGGATGGCGAGGTCTAATTTGAATCTGCCGCGGTTACCCTCTATGCAGGACCCCCCAGCAGGCCTCGAAAGTGGCGACAGTTTCACAGATCGCATCCCCCCAGGGATGGCGAGGTCTAATTTGAATCTGCCGCGGTTACCCTCTATGCAGGACCCCCCAGCAGGCCTCGAAAGTGGCGACAGTTTCACAGATCGCAGCCCCCCAGGGATGGCGAGGTCTAATTTGAATCTGCCGCAATTACCCTTTATGCCGGACCCCCCAGCAGGCCTCGAAAGTGGCGACAGTTTCACAGATCGCAGCCCCCCGCAGGCAAGACAAGAAGAGGCGGGAGGCGGGAGGCGGGAGGCGGGAGAAGGGACGCGACCACACTGCTCTATTCAAAACGAATACCCAACCAAGGAGGGTTGGGAAAAACAGAAAGAAACACGACTGCCGACTTGTGGAGTGCCAGGAAGCCTTCGCGAAACTACCCAACAAAAGGCATACAAGTACGACGCCCCAGAGGGGCAGTGTGTAAGAGATTCCTCCCACAATCTCTGGCCCGTTGGTTCCCAGACGCGTTCGAACGTGGCGCCCGTCCCAAGTGCAAGGAAAGCCAGGAGGCACGACAACAAGACTCCTCCCTCCTCCCGCCTTCCCCCTCAAGATCGGCACCCGGACCTCTCCGGGTGCGCGTTCTGACCAGAATCTCGAGGGATCCCGCCATGGCGACGAGGGGCCAATGAAGGTCCAGAACAAGAGGGGGAGGAGGCTGGAGGATTTCTGGCGCTCGAGGGGGGTCTTCTGGAGTCCTGGGGGTTCTTGGGACGAGGGGGCGGATGGGAGGGCCCGACGATGGGCCCACGCGCAGGCCCAGAACAGGAGAAGGGGAAGGAGGAGCTTGGCTGGCTGAACGCGCTCAAATGTGCGTAAGAGCGTTACAGCCAGCACATGGCCGCACGATCTTGGGTCAAGAGCGCGAACCCCTTCGCCGAAGGCCGCCCAATGCCCCGTGGGCCCAAGACGAACATCATTCCAGGGCGTAGAGCGCAAACACGTGAAAGACCGAAGAGAACCCCAGTGCCAGCTGCGTGGGGATTCTTAGGAGGTGCTGGAAAAGGAGGACCCAGAGGTCGGGGAGGATCAGGCCGTCCGATCTCTTGGTCCTCCTCGCCCTCCCAGGCGCAACGTACCGCCGTGATGGGGTCCTCCTCCTCCTCCTTCCCGTCCTCCTGCTCTCCTTTCCATTCCGAACAAAGCCATGATGGCAGGCCCAGAGATTGACACCAACACCAAAATCGGCGGTGTGCCTCCACTGAGGGAAGATGATCCCGATCTCGGTGATGGCGGTAATATTCTTGCTTCCCAGGCGGCCGAAATATTGCCACCACCACCGAAATCTATGATCATCCTCCCCCGGTGGACGCACCACCCCGTTGTGGTGTTGGTGCCCATGCCCGGTCCTCCTCCCGTTTCTCCCCTTCCGCGAGAACTTGTGCGACACGGCCAGCATGTTCGGCGGCCACGGGGCCCGGAAAGCCGCCCCCAGGGGAAGCCGAATCTGAGGAACAGCGTCCAATGCTTTTTTGCTCGGCGGTGGACAAACCTCCCTTTAGTAAACCTCGACTTCGTGACAACGGCCTCGGACCGAAACCGACGGACCTGGACCAGCAAACATGACGGCCGCGACGCTCTCTCGCGAAGCGAAAACGGCCACTTCGCTAATCGACGTGTCAGGGTAGGAGGTCGATCAACCTCCGATGATTTGAATTGAAGCGACGAGCCGCATAAGCAGAACCGTCGGCCGTCCGCGCGGACTTCTTGGATCGGTGGCGCTGGACAAACCCTGCCTGGAGCGCGGACCGCGCCACGGGCGGCGCCGGAGGCGCCGCCTTCGCCGATGCAAGAAATCCACTCTGAGCTCCGACAATTTCTGTTTGCACAGTGGTTTCTACACCGTTTCTGTCTGGGCTTCCCGACGCCGGAGGACTGGGGGGACGCACGTCGGGCGGCACGGCGCAGCCGCGCGGGCGTCCTCCGCCAGTGCGAGCAGCAGCGCGCTGTCCACCTGATCAGAAGCCGGGAGTGGGGGGGGAGGAGGGGACACGTGTGCCACTCCAGCGTGGCACTCGGTGACACCTGCGGCTGCTACAGTGGGGGCGTTGACCTGAGGAATTCCAAACAAGGAACGAGGCCCCTTTCTCCCAGAAGTTGAACTTCGATATCCCATGGAAAACCTCGGGAAAACCGAAGGCAAACTGCAGAACAATCAAGGAACACTGAGCCCCTCCCCAACTGCAGATGTCACCGAGTGCCACTCCGACGTGGCACTCGGTGACGTCTGCAGCTGCTACTGCTCGTGGTAGCTTCCGGAGGACAGCAGCGTTGTGCGACTCTGGGCCACAGAACTTCGCGCACTGCACCCTCGCGGTGCGCGTCGCGCAGCGTGGGCTCTCGGAGGCTTCGGGGCGTCCCCCGGGTATCTGCGGTCTCCTGGAAATCCCTGCGCCCCCTCTGACGACGACGGCGGCGACGGCAGTAACGACAGCGATGGAATGACGACGGTGACGATGACGAAGGATCGACGACACTGGGACGACGACGACGACGACGACGACGACGACGACGACGGCTGCGGTTGAGCGATCTCGATGGAAACCACGGCAATGGAACGTAGGCGGCGACGGGCGACGACGACGACGACGGCGATGGCGACGAGCCCGCGACGCAGGCCGCGGCGCAACCGAGGCCGCGGCACGGCCCAGCCGTAACCACGCCGGCGTGGCGGCCACCAGCCGCCCCTCCCAGGAGAGCGCCGCCGCGGCGTCAGGGAACGGGCCGCCGTGGGACAGGTGCGCGGCCGCCTGGGGCGTGGCGGCGATGGCGACGGCGGCGGCGACGACGGCGATAGGCCATGGGCGATGGCGACGGCGACGGCGGCGATGGCGATAGCGACGACAGCGATGGCGAGGGCGACGTCGTCGTCGTCGACGACGACGACGACGGCAGCGGAGTCGTCCTCGTCGTCGGGTTTGAGAAGGGGTCAGGAGCGGCGAGGCTCGGAGGGGCTGGGAAGGACCGGGGGGCGGCTTGGGAGGGGGGATGACGACGACGAAAACGGCAAAGGCGACGGCGGAGTCGTCGGGCGTCGGGGAGGTCTGGAGGCGTTTCGGGGAGGAGCGGGCGGGCTCGAAGGGGCTCAGAGAGGTCTGGGGTTGGGACGACAACGCCGACGTTGGCGGCGCCGGGAAACAGCGACGGCGAAGCCTCTGGGGCGACAGCGGCCACGGCGACGGCGGCGACAGACAAGGAGAAGCCTGGGGAAGCCTGGGGAAGGGACGGCTTTGGCAGCCTGCCAGGTGGGAGGGCGAGGGAAGACGTACCCGGACCTCTGGCGTTGAGCCGGGCCTGCCCTCCTACAGGGGCGTTTTTGGACGAGAAATCCGCTGGCCCCCTTGTGGGGCCACCAGGCTGTGGGCCGGGAATTCGCAGTTTCCTGTACCAGTTGCAGCTTCCAGTTTCCACTGTTACAGTTCTGCTTCTTGCTGCTTACTGTTCCTTGTTGACTTCTTGCTGCTTGCTGTTTCTTGTTGATGGACCGCGCGAGGGGGGAGGCCCAAAACGGGCATTTTTACCACGGCCAAAAAGAGTTCTCATAATTTCTGTGGGGGTAAAAATTTACACCCCTCCACAACTCGACGGGGTCAGGGACCAAAAACACATGGGATTTACAACATTTCTAGAATTCGGTGGCACCCTCACGCAGATCGGCGGGGTGAGGGTCCAAAAACACAGTGGATTTGTATCATTTTTGAAATTCGGTGGCACCCCTCACGCAGATCGGCAGGGTCAGGGTCCAACAAAAACACAGGATTCGCCACATTTCTGACATTCGGTGGCACCCGTCACGCAGATCGGCGGGGTCAGGGTCCAAAAACACAAAGGAGTTGCTACATTTCTAAGATCAGGTGGCACCCCTCACGCAGATCAGCGAGGTCAGGGTCTAACAACACATGGGATTTGCTTCATTTCTACAATTCGGTGGCACCCCTCACTCAGATCGGCGGGGTCAGGATCCAAAAACACACACACACACACACACACACACACACACACACACACACACACACACACACACACACACACACACACACACACACACACACACACCACACACACACACACACACAAACACACACACACACACACACACACACACACACACACACACACACACACACACACACACACACACACACACACACACACACACACACACACACACACACACACACACACACACACACACACACACACCCACACACACACACACCCCCACACACACACACACAC
>CAUYUJ010015924.1:102441-109806 GCA_963575745.1 Prorocentrum cordatum | reverse complement strand
GCGCGCTTGATCGGTCAACAGCAATCCTTCCAGCCGCCCTTCGCGAGAAGCTCTGATTTCAGGTTTGCTCTTGTCGACGATTGGGCTGCTATGCTTGCTCTTGCCCTACAGAAGCATTGCCCTCCCCCCCGTCGCCCCAGAAACACAGATCGCGTTCGCTGCCCCTCAGCGAGCTTCAACATGGGACTCTCTTCGCTGCGCCACCCGGGGCGATGCTCCTGGTCCTGGCGTAGCCCCTGCCGAGCGTGTGGTCGGCAGCGGCCGCGTCCTCGACCCCGGGCGGGGCGCCCGGCCGGCCAGCACGGCCCCTCGGCGAGGGCGCTGCTGCGGGAGCGCCACGCTGCGTGGCGCTCCTGCCGAACGGAGCTCCCGCACCTCCCTCCCCCCCTCCAGTGGAAGAAGACATAGCCACATAGACATAAGCTTTTGGCGCTCCGCGCGGATTTCTTGGGTTCGTGCTGGCCCCCCCCCCTCCCTGGCGCGCAGAGCCCGCCAGGGGCGGCGCCGGAGGCGCCGCCGGGGGGCCCCGGCGCGGATCCAAGAAGCTCGCGCGGAGCGCCAAAAATTTATGTCTGCGGGGCGGAGCTCACCACCGCAAAAACAAAAATTGGACGAGAGCGAAACCGGGCTGCTGCGGAGTGGGGCCGACCGGCTCAGTGGCACCGAGCCGCGCTGCCCGCAGAGTCCTGAGGCCTCACACCACGCCACCGCCCGGGCGGGGATGAGGACAACGACGGCAGCTCCTCCTCCTCCTCCTCCTCCTTTCCTGGTGGACTCACTCCTTCAGCACGCCTGAATGGCATCGAAGAGTGCGCCCTCGAGTGCTGCCTGGCGTCTCGGACCGTGCAAGGAGGAGCCGCCGAGGCCAATGCCTCTGCGCAGCGCCCGTGGCACGGCTGAGAAAACGCGGGGCGGCAGTGCAAACGGCGCATTGTGAACAGCAGAAACAAAGCATGGGGTTAAATATTAGAAAGGCCCTGACAGGATGCCCCTGCATACAAGGCTGCTGAATCCGCACCACGTGCGCCCGCAAAAAGTAATGGACGCACACGAACCAGGAGCTGTGCAGTGGAGATCATCGATGCCAACGCCTCTGCATGCCCCTAATGCCCAGCAGTTTCTGGTGCCGACTGAGCCACTGCCGAGGAGGGGAAGGATGGATGGGGAGAAAGTGTACGAGGGGAATCGAAAAGACAGGGGGGCGAAGAGTAAGGGTGAGGTCAAAAAAGTTACCTTCAATGTCATGCTTGACCTGCAGACCGCGCGCTGTTCATAGCACCGACCTTACAGACGTGCTGCAGCGGATTTTGGCGTGGATTTCTATCAATGCAAACCCGAGACGGCGAGCGAAAAACGGCATGAATTTCGCGTGGATTCTTTTTGGTCTTCATTCCCCGCCAAGACAAATCCGCACGAAATTCACTGCGAAATCCGGAACGAAATTCTCCAGGACGCTCCAGGCCCATCCTATCATTTTCCGGACAGAATCCGCTCTGCGATGTTGGCGCCATGACAAGCGGCTCGCGGCGGAGAAGTGGTGCCTCTGCGCTCGCTGACCAGACCGCTGGGCGCCGATCCGGGAAGCGAGGCAAGGCGATGAGCTGCCCATGGTACCAGAAAGACTGGCCGTCAAAATGGTACTACGCTTAGGTCGGGCTTGTACCCCTACAGGGGGATTTTGGACGCAACATGACATACAGTGAAAAGCTATTCAAAAAAAGATACCAAAGAAGGGTCAACAAATCGTCCCCAGACTATTTTTTGACTATTTTGAATATTCCTCCTGTAGAGGGACATGCCCGACTTAATACTACGCGGGCCAAAAGGAGGAAAAGTGTAGACAGTGGGGTGAAAGAGAATCGGCTCCGCATTCGGAGAGGCAGAGAAAGGCCATTGCCCCTGAGAAGTCTGCATCTGTCGATTGGCGTCGCCAGAAAGGAAGGAAGACCAGGGGGCTCATTGCCCCCAAAGGCGACGCAACCAGCAACCAGGGTGCTGGGCCCCCCCCCCCTCATATCAACGCTACCGTCGCGGCCGAATGTGCCGTGAACGGTGCTTCTGTCTGCTCGCGCTGGCGGGACCCTCTGGAAGAGCACGCGCCTCACTCGGAATCGGCGCCCCCCGCGTCCCCGCTGAACTCGATAGAGGCGTCGTCATCTGCCGTGGCGTCGATCCTCTTCCCCCAGCAGGCGAAGACCTCGAGAAGCTCGGCTGCGGACCCCGCCCAGCCCTGCTCGTGGACGGCGCCGCGCAGGCGCCGGAACGTCCTGGCGCAGGGGAGCACGTCCGACTGGGCCATCTCCTTGTACAGCACGACGGCCCGCCCGAGCCTCTCCGCCCCGATGCAGCAGTGAGTCGCGTCGCGGTAGGCGAGGTGGCTGGGCTGGGCGCACTCCTCGAAGATGAACAGCGCCTCCCCGAGCCTGCCGGCGGAGGTGCAGGCCCTGATCACAGCAACGTTGGCCTCGGCGCCGGGGAAGAAGCCGTGGAGGGGCATCTGCTCGCGCACCTGCATGGCCCGGTCGATCCTGCCGAGCCGCGCACAGGCGCAGAGGGTTTTGCTGAAGGCCGCCTCGTCAGGCGCGAGGCCTTGCTCCGCCATGTCGTCGAAGACGCTGAGCGTGGACTCGGGCGTGCTGCTCTCGCGCATCTCGCTGGCGAGCCTCAACTTGAGATACGCCTGCTTCTTCCTCGCGTTGGCACATCCGACGGCGTAGGTCAGCACGGGCATCAGAACGATCCAGAATTCGGCCGTCCCCTCGTCCTGAGTCACCTTGCCCAGGGCAAAGACGGCGACAAGCAATAGCATCAATACGTTGATTTGCATGTCATGGTTCCTAGCACCCTGCATCGAATTCGTCGCATGGCAGGACTCCTGTTGCAGCTGCATCCCCGTCGCGCTCGGTTTTGTGCGCAGGCGCCCAGACACCGATTCCGTGACCGGTGTTCAGAGAGCGGGAGCTTCACCGAGAGCGCTTGAGCCAAGCTGGCTACGGACCAGGCTGTGGAATCTCTTGAAGGACCGACATTCCCCCAACGCCCCTCTCGACAACTTCCCTGATCCTTCCCTCGCTCATGCCGCTTGCCTCTCCAATTCTGTGTCCATTCCGTTGTCTACTACGCGGGGGGGGGGATGATGGGGGGGGGGGCTGGCTCAGGGGGGGCGCGCGGTGACGTGGACTCTCGGCGATACAACGATGTGCCGCTGATAGGTCGGCGGTAGGCCCTCGATGGCAGGACCGCACGCTCCTCGGCGGGGATGGGCACCCGGGTCCCGATTGGCGCGCTGGGGCACCCGGGCGTCTGGTGGTCGATGCAGTTACCCCCTGGGCCTACGCGCCCCCTTCCCCTGTCGTTGCCCCTGGCCGTGCCTCTCCGATTCCGTCTCTTGTCCGTGCGTCTACTGGTAGGGAGCCCACAAAGGACGTACGCGCCCAGCTATGTGCATGAACACGGCCCCTCGATCCGCGCGACCCGCCGCGTTCTGCGAACATTTGTGCAATGCGTGCTCTCGAAACCAACGTGGATTCATGTACATGTACGTCCTAGTTTCGCTCCTGAACTGGGAAGCCTGCGGTGTCAAACCAGAGCCACCCCGGAAGAGTGCCCCAGGGCTTCCGTCGGGACACCACCAGACGGCCACGAGGGACGAAGAAAAGCCTCCAGGACCATCTCACGGGGCCCCCCTCCTCCTCCTCCTCCTCCTCCTCCTCCTCCTCCTCCTCCCTCCTCCTCCTCCTCCTCCTCCTCCTCCCCCTCCTCCCTCCTCCCTCCTCCCTCCTCCCTCCTCCTCCTCCCCCTCCCCCTCCCCCGAAGAGACCAACACGGCCGAAGATGGCCCCAATACTTATAGAGGTCCACCGGGGGCCTCCTGAATCGCTGTACATAGTCCTCGTCGTCTCCCTCGCTGGCACCTCGGCCGTCGTCGACCTCGTCGTCGTGCTCGCAGTCCTCTTCTCGGAGGAGATCCAGTTCAGAGAACGGCGGCTCCTCCGCCCAGCCCGGATCCTCTTTTGAATCTAACGGGGGGGTGAACATCGACCTGAGCCTTTTTGGATTCGGGCAAGTTTACTTGCATGGCGTCCGCCTCCCCCCCCCCCCTCGCCCCTCTTCAAGCGAATACTAGCGTGCAAGTGCCTTTCGACTTGCGTGATTTCCGCGCCCCCCCCGCCGGGCTTGCTTCAGGCTCAGCCCCCCCCCCGTCCAATTCAATAACTTGCCAAAGAGTCTTAAAAAACAGGCTGCTTTACATCTAAAAAAAAAACAAAAAAAAAAAAAAAAAAAAAAAAAAAAAAAAAAAAAAAAAAAAAAAAAAAAAAAGACAAAAAAAAAAAAAAAAAAAAAAAAAAAAAAAAAAAAAAAAACAAAAAAAAAAGGGGGGTGGACATCGACCTGGAATCGGCGATACATCGCCGGTTCAGAGTTCTTGGATCGGCGCTGGACTCCCTCCTCGGCGCGCTCCGCGCGCCACGGGGGCACCGGGGGCGCCGCCAGCGGGGTCCAGCGCCGATCCAAGAAAGCCGCGCGGCGCTCGGAAAGCTTGATGCTCATGCCATACTCGACATTGGGAGTCGATGCGTCTTCTTCTGAGCCTGTCCCCCCCCTCATGTTGCACCTTCCTCTCAATGATATGTTTTTGGTCCACTTCTGCGATGTCTTCAGCCTGAGTGTGCGAGTTCTGGCCTCCTACTTGTGAGAAGGCGACATGTGTGTGCTGTCGCCAAACTTTCTGCCGTTCGGCGTCTTCAGGGCTCTCAGAGCCAGACAGCTACGGATGTCTACTGAGCCACGAGCATGTCAACGCATGGGTGATACCAAATCAGCTGGACTCGTATCCTGGACGTTGCGGGCACACCGCGCCAAACATGTTAAGCCGACTTTGAGAAACTTGACGATCAGAGCCAATGGACCACCGCACGCCCCGACCTACATTTAGGTCGGGCCTGTCCCCCCTACATGGGGGTTTTGGATGAAAACAAAGTGAACACATACGCAACATATGGTCAAAACAAAGTATCCTGGCGAAACACCCAACCATATGCATTTGTGAGTAACGCGTTGTGGGTGCCGCTTTCGGTGAAACTCCCTATGGGGCCACGAAACGCGTGAGGGGCGTGTCGTAACGGGTGGGGGAGACGTATGCGGGTGGTGCCACTGTGGCCTTCGGTGGGGCTCCCTATGGGCCATGAAATGCTGTCCTGGCTGTGGCTGACGCATGCGGACGGTGTCCCTCTCTGGAGCTCCAGATGAGGCCACGAAGCGCTGTATTGGTTGGGGGAAACGCATGCCGGCGGTGCCGCTGGGGTCTTTCTGTGGAGCTCCCAACGGGGCCACGAAACGCTTCACTGGGTGGTGGCCGACGCATGCGGGCGGTGCCACCGGGACCTTCGGTGGAGCTCCTTATGCGTGGGACCGTGCCACTGGGCCACCGGGACCTTCGGTGGGCCACGGGAGGGGGGGACGCATGCGGGCGTTGCCAGTAAAGCATTCGGTGGCCACTGGATCTCCCTACGGGGCCACGAAACGCTGTACCGGGTGGGGGGGACGCATGCGGGCGGTGCCACTGGAGCTTGGTGGAGCTCCCAATAGATGGGGCCGCGACTTGCAGTACTGGGTGGTGGACGACGCATGCGGGCGATGCCGCTGGGGTCTTTCTGTGGAGCTCCTTATGGGGCCACGAAGCGCTGTCCTGGGGCCACAGGTGAAGCTCCCTATGGGCCAAGATGAAGCTCCCTATGGGGCCACCCCCACTGGGGCCGCAGGTGAAGCTCCCTATGGGGCCAAGAAGCGTTGTACCGGGTGTGGCGGACGCATGTGGCAACCCCCCCTGGGGCCGAAGGTGAAGCTCTCCATGGGGCCACGACACGCTGAACTGGGTGTGGCGGGCGCATGTGGCCACCCCCCCTGGGGCCGCAGGTGAAGCTCCCTATGGGGCCACGAAGCGCTGTCCTGGGTGTGGCGGGCGCATGTGGCCACCCCCACTGGGGCCTTGGGTGGGGTTCCCTATGGGGCCACAAAACGTTGTACTGGGTGTGGCGGACGCATGTGGCCACCCCTTTATGGGGCCGCAGGTGAAGCTCCCTGTGGGGCCACGACACCTGTACTGGGTGTGGCGGACGCATGTGGCCACCCACTGGGGCCTTGGGTGGAGCTCCCCCTGGGGCCGCGAAGCGTTGTACTGGGTGTGGCGGACGCATGTGGCCACCCCTTTATGGGGCCGCAGGTGAAGCTCCCTGTGGGGCCACGACACCTGTACTGGGTGTGGCGGACGCATGTGGCCACCCACTGGGGCCTTGGGTGGAGCTCCCCCTGGGGCCGCGAAGCGTTGTACTGGGTGTGGCGGGCGCATGTGGCCACCCCCCCTGGGGCCGCAGGTGAAGCTCCCTATGGGGCCACGAAGCGCTGTCCTGGGTGTGGCGGGCGCATGTGGCCACCCCCGATGGGGCCTTGGGTGGGGTCCCCTATGGGGCCACGAAGCGTTGTACTGGATGTGGCGGACGCATGTGGCCACTCCCTATGGGGCCGCAGGTGGAGCTCCCTGTGGGGCCACGACGCCTGTACTGGGTGTGGCGGACACATGTGGCCACCCCCGATGGGGCCTTGGGTGGAGCTCCCCATGGGGCCACGAAACGTTGTACTGGGTGTGGCGGGCGCATGTGCCCCCCCCCCCTGGGGCCGCAGGTGAAGCTCCCTATGGGGCCACGAAGCGCTGTCCTGGGTGTGGCGGGCGCACGTGGCCACCCCCACCGGGGCCTTGGGTGGGGTCCCCTAGGGGCCACCAAACGTTTTACTGGGTGTGGCGGACGCATGTGGCCACCCCTTTATCGGGCCGCAGGTGGCGCCCCCTGTGGGGCCACGACGCCTGTACTGGGTGTGGCGGACGCATGTGGCCACCCACTGGGGCCTTGGATGGAGCTCTCTATGGGGCCACGCAGCGTTGTACTGGATGTGGCGGACGAATGTGGCCACCCCCACTGGGGCCGCAGGTGGAGCTCTGTATGGGGCCACGAAGCGCTGTACTGGGTGTGGTGGACGCATGTGGCCACCCCCACTGGGGCCTTGGGTGGAGTTCCCTATGGGGCCACGAAACGTTGTACCGGGCGTGGCGGGGCGGACGCATGTGGCCACCCCCACTGGGGCCGCAGGTGAAGCTTCCTATGGGGCCACGAGGCGCTGTATTGGGTGTGGTGGACGCATGTGGCCACCCCCATTTGGGCCGCAGGTGGGGCTCCCTATGGGGCCACGAAGCACTGTATTGGGTGGGTGAAACGGGAAGGAGAGTAGAGGAGAGGAGAGCAGGGACGCGGGGACCGTCTCTTCGAAACGAGGACCCAACACCGCAGGATTGTTGGGACTTAAAAAATC
>CAUYUJ010015924.1:89941-99941 GCA_963575745.1 Prorocentrum cordatum | reverse complement strand
CGTCGCCGTCGTTGTCGTCGTCGTCGTCGTCATCGCCATTCGTCACCCTCGCCGTCGTCGTCGTCGTCGTCG
Organism: Prorocentrum cordatum; assembly: GCA_963575745.1. Lineage (NCBI taxonomy): Eukaryota > Dinophyceae > Prorocentrales > Prorocentraceae > Prorocentrum > Prorocentrum cordatum. The sequence goes on along the minus strand of CAUYUJ010015924.1, from coordinate 99,869 downwards.
TCACCGCCGCCCTCATTATCATCATCGTCGTCGTCGCCCCCGTGGAACCCGTCGTTACCGTCGCCGTCGCCATAGCCGTCGCCGCCGTCGTCGTCGTCGTCGTCGTCGTCGTCGTCGTCGTCATCGCCGTCGCCGTCGCCATCGCCACCGACGTCGTCGTCGTCATCGTCACCCTCGTTGTCGTCGTCGTCGCCGGCGCCGCCCTCGCCGTCATCGTCGTTGTCGCGGTCGTCGCCAGCGTCGTCGTCGTCCTCGTCGTCATCGCCGTCGTCGTCGTCATCGTCGCCGTCGTTGTCGTCGCCATCGTCATCGCCGTCGTTGTCGTCGCCGCTCTCGTCGCGTGGACCCTCGCCGTCGCCGTCACCGTCGCCGTCGTCGTGGACCCTGTCGCCACCGCCACCGCAGTCGTCGACGTCGTGATCGTCGTCGTCGCCGCCGTCGTCGTCGTCGTCGTCGCTGCCTCCCTCATCGTCGTCCTGGTCTTCGTCGTCATCGTCGTCGTCGTCGATGGCCTGGACCCTCGCTGTCACCGTCGCCATCGGAATCGTCGTCGCCGTCGTCGTCGTCAGCGCCGCACCCATTGTAATCGTCGTCGCCGGTCATCGTCATCGTCGTGTACCCAGTCGCCGAGGCCGTCGCCGTGGACACCGTCAACGTAGCCATCGTCGCCGTCGTCGTTGTCGTCGTCGTTATCGTCCATCGTCACCGTCGCAAATGCGGCCGCCCTCATCGTCTGAGTCGTCGTCTTCGTCATCGTCACCCTCCTGGCTCCCGTCGCCGTCGCCGTCGCCTTCATCGTCGTCGTCTGAGTGGTCGTCGTCGTCGCCTTCGTCGTCGTCGTCGTCGCGGCCTTCGTCGTCGTCGTGGTCGTTGTCGTCGTCGTGGTCGTCGTCGTCGTCGCCCTCGTCCTCGCCGTCATCGTCGCGGCCGCATCGTCGTCATCGTCGTTGACCCCATGGATGTCGCTGTCGCCGTTGTCGTCGTCGCCCACGTCGCCGGCGTCGTCGTCGCCACCGCCCCCGTCGTCGTCATAGTCGTCGTCGATGTCGTCGTCGTCGTCGTCGTCGTCGTCATCGTCGTCGACGTCGTCGTCGCCGCCCTCGTCGTCGTCGTCGACGCCATCGTCGTCGTCGTCGTCGCCATCGTCGTCGCCCTCGCCCTCGTCGTCGCCCCGTCAGCTTCGTCGTTCTCTACCCCCTCGTTGACTTCGTTGTCGACGTCCTCGTGGTCCACTCGCCGTCGCAATCGTCGACGTGGTCGTCGTCGACGTCGTCGTCGTCGTCATCGTCGTCGTCGCCATCATCGTCGTCGTCGTCGCCATCGTGATCGTCGTCGTCGCAACCGTCGTCGTCGTCGTCGTCGTCGTCGTCGTCGTCGTCGTCGTCGTCGTCGTCATCGTCTTCGTCGTCGTCGCCAGCCTCGTGATCGCCACCGTCGTCGACGAAGTCGTCGTCGTCGCCACCCTCGTCGCCATCGTCGCCGTCCTCGTCGTCGCCTCCTCCGCCCAAATCGTGGTCGTCGTTGTCGTGGACCCAGCCGCCGTCGCCGTCGCAGTCGCCGTAATCGTCACCCTCGTCGTCGTCGTCGTCGTCGTCGTCGCCGTCGTCGTCGTCAGCGCCGCCGTCGTCGTCGTCGTCGTCGACGTCGTCGTCGACCTCGTCGTGATCAACGTCGTCAACACCGATGCCGCCGCCCTGATCGTCATCGTCGTCGTCGCCTTCGCCGTCGTCATCGCCATTGTCGTTGTCATCGTAGCCGTCGTCGTGACCCAATCGCCGTCGCCCTCGCCGTCGTCGCAGTGGAAAACGCTCCGTCGCCGTCGTCGTCGTCGTAATTGCATCCGTCGTCGTCGTCGTCGCTGACCTCTTCGTCGTTGTCGTCGTGGGGGTGGTCGTCGTCGTCGTCGCTCGGCCGGCGCCCCCGTCGTCGTCGACACCGTGGCCGCCCTCGTCCTCAATGCCGTCGTCGTCGGCGTCATCGTCACCCCCCCGTCCTTGACACCGTCGTCGTCGTCGTTGCCCCTTTTGTCGTCGTCGTCGCCCTCGTCGCCGCCGTCGTCGTCGTCGTCGTCCTCGTCGTCATGGACCCCGTCGCCGTCGTCGTCATCGCCGCCACCGTCGCCGTGGTCGTCGCCGCTCTTGTCGTTTGCGTCGTGATCGTCGTCGTCGTCGCCGCAACCCTCGTCGATGCCGCCGCCCGGATCGTCATCGTCATCGTCGTCGCCGTCGTCGACGTCGTCTTCGTCGCCCTCGTCGTCGTCGTCGTCGCTGCAAACGTCGTCGTCGTCGTCGTCCTCGTCGTCGTCGTCGTCGTCATGGTCGACGCCGTCGCGCGGCTGGCGGCGGCGCCCTCGTCGTCGTCGCCACCGTTGTCGTCCTCGTAATCGCAGTCCATGTCGGCGTCGGAGTCGTCGTCGTCGTCGTTGACCCCCTCGTCGTCGTTGTCCATTTCGTCATCGTCGTCGTCGTCGCCCTCGTCGTCGTCGTCGTGGCCACTTTCGCCGTCGCCGTCGCCGTCGTCGTCGTCGTCGTCGTCGTCGTCGCCCTCGTCGTCGTCGTCGTCGTCGTCGTCGTCGTCGTCGTCGCCGTCGTCGTCGTCGTCGTCGTCGTCGTCGTCGTCGTCGTCGTCGTCGCCGTCGCAGTCGCTGTCGTCGCCAATGCAGCCGCCCTCATCGTCATCGTCGTCGCCACCCTGGTCGTCGCCGCCGTCGCGCGACTGGCGGCGGCCTCGGGCCTGGGCGGGCCCTGGCGCCCCCAGCGTCGTCGCCGCCGCCGTGGCCCTCGTCGTTACTGCCCTGGTCGTCGGGTTTGTCGTCGACGTCCACCCTTTTGTCGTCGCCGCCCTCGTCGTCGCCCTCGTCGTCGTCGTCGCCGTCGACGTCGTCGTCGTCGTCGTCGTCGACACCGTCGACGTCGTCGTCGTCGCCGCAAATCTCGTCGGTGCCGTCGCCCTCGTCGTCGTCGCCATCGTCATCGTCGCCGTCGTCGTCGTCGTCGTTTCGCCGTGGTCGTCGTCACCGTCGTCGCCGTCGTCTTCGCCGCCGCCACCCCCTCGACACAGGCGGCGTCGTGGTCGTCGTCGCCATCGAGCGGCCAGCGACGGCCTCAGGCCCGGGCCCTAGCGCCCCCGTCGCCCTCGTCGTCGCTGCCCTCGTCGTCGGCGTCGTCGCCGTTAACGCTGCCACATGTGTCGTCGTCGTCGTCGACGTCTCCGCCGCCCTCGTCGTCGTCGTTGTCACCACCCTCGTTGTCGTCGCCACTAGTCTTCACCGTCGTCGTCGACGTCGTCGTTGTCATCGCCGCCATCGTCGTCGTCACCGTCGTCGTCGTCGTCGTCGTCGTCGTCGTCGCTACCCTCGTCGTCGTCGTCTTCGTCATCGTCGTCGTCGTCGTCGCCGCCCTTGTCGTCGTCGTCGTCGCGCGGCTGTCAACGCCCCAGCGCCCTTGTCGCCACCGTCGTCGCTGCCCTCGACGTCGGCCTCGTCGTCGTCATCGTCGTCCCCCTCGTCATCGACCCTGTCGTCATCACTGACCATGTCGTTGACGTTGGCCCTTTCGTCGTCGCCGCCCTCGTCGTCGTTCCTTTCGTTGTCCCTGCCGCCCTCGTCGTCGTCACTGTCGTCGCCGCCGGCGCCGTCGTCGCCGCATTCGTCGTCGCCGTCCCCGTCGTCGTCGTCGTCGTCGTCGTCGTCGTCGTCGTCGCCCTCGTTCGTCGTCGTCGTCGGCGTCGTCGTCGCCGCCGCTCTCATCGTCACCGTCCCCGTCGTCGTCGTCGCCATCTCGCGGCCACCAATGGCCTAGGGCCTGGGCGGGCCCCAGCGCCCCCGTCGCCACTGTCGTCACCCTCGTCGTCGCTGCCCTCGTCGTCGGCGTCGACGTCGGCGTCGACGTTGGCACTTTTGTTGTTGTCGTCGTCGTCGACGTCTCTGCGGCCATCGTCGTCGTCGTCGTCGTCGCTGCCCTGGTCATCGTCGTCGTCGTTGTTGTCGTCGGCGACGCCCTCGTGGTCGTCGTCGCCACCCTCGTCCTCGTCGTCGACGAAAACGTCGTCGCCGTCGTCGTTGCCGCCTTCGTCGTCTCGTCATGTCGTCGTCGTCGTCGTCGTAGTCGCGGCGTCGTCATCGTCATCGTCGTCGTTTTCGTCGCTGTCGTCGCCGTCGCGCGGCTGGCATCGGCCTCGGGCCTGGGCGGGCACCAGCGCCCCCCTCGCCACCGTCGTCGCCTTCGTCACCGTCAATTTCCACGTTGTCGACGTTGACTCAGCGCCGTCACCGGCTCGCTTGTCGCCGTTGTCCGACGTCGTTGTCTCTGCCGCCCTCGTCGTCGTCGGCGTCGCCACCCTCGTCGTCAACGTCGTCGTCGCCGCCCTCGTCGTCCTCGTCGTCGTCGTCGTCGACGACGCCGTCGCCGTCGTCGCCATCGTCGTCGTCGTCGTCGTCGTCGTCGTCGTCGCCGTCGTCGTCGTCGTCGTCGTCGTCGTCGTCGTCGTCCTCGTCGTCGTCGTCGTCGTCGCCGCCCTCGTCGTCACCGTCGTCGTCGTCGTCGTCGTCTCCACCCTCGTCGTCGTCGTCGCCGTCGTCGTCGTCGTCGTCGTCGTCGTCGTCGTCGTCGTCGTCATCGTCGTCGTCGTGATCGTTGTCGTCGTCATCATCATCGTGCTCGTTGTCGCCGCCTCGGGCCTGAGCGGGCCCCAGCGCCCTCGTCGCCACCGTCGTCGTCTCTGCCCTCGACGTCGGCGTTGTCGTCGTCGTCACTGACCATTTCGTTGACGTCGACACTTTCATCGTCGCCGCCCTCGTCGTCGTTCACTTCGTTGTCTCTGCCGCCCTCGTTTTCGTTTTCGTCGTCGTCGTCGCCGCCGCTGTCGCCCTCGTCGTCGTCGTCGTCGTCGTCGTCAGCGTCGTCGTCGTCGTCACCGCCCTCGTGGTCGTCACTGTCGTCGTCTTCGTAGTCGCCGTCGCCGCCCTCGTCGCCGCCGTCCCCCGTCGTCGTCGTCGCCGCCCTTGTCGTCGTCGTCGTCGCCGCTCTCGTCGTCGTCGTCGTCGATGTCGTCGTAGTCATCGTCGTCGCCGTCGCCGCCACCGTTGTCGTCGTCGTCGTCGTGAGCGTCGTCGTCGTCGTCACTGCCCTCGTGGTCGTCACTGTCGTCGTCGTCGTCGTAGTCGCCGTTGCCGCCCTCGTCGCCGCCGTCCCCCGTCGTCGTCGTCGCCACCCTCGTCGTCGTCGTCGCCGCTCCCGTCGTCGTCGTCGTCGTCGTCGCCGTCGTCGCCGTCGCCGCCACGTCGTCGTCGTCGTCGCCGCAACCCTCGTGTTCGCCGCCGCCCTCATCGTCGTACTGGTCGCCGTTGTCGCCGCATTCGCCCGGCTGGCGGCGGCCTTGGGCCTGGGCGGGCCCCAGCGCGTTGGAGGACGGTTGTCCGCGACCGCCGGCGGATCTCGCTGCAGAGGGAACGGACGAATGACGAAAAGCGTGCGCGCTCCGCTGGAGAGCCCGCTCGTGACCATCAGCGGGGATGCGTAAGGCTCGAGCTCTGTGGGTCACGAGTTCGCCTGACGGGCCCGTCAGAAAAATGGCGAGACCTGATCTGAAATCTGACGCGAAGGCCCGCAGCAAACATCTCACGGAAACTGGACCGTCACAGTGCACGCCTGGACCGCCGAAGGCGGCGGCTGACCCGAGTTCTGGCGAGCTCGAGCCTGACATTCTCTCGACATCATGGTATGGCGTGGAGGACGTGGCGTCAGTGAAGAAGATCACTGCGGGGAGTTGTAAAGGTTCAGGGAAAAGGGCCAGAAAACGCCAGACTTAGGTCGGGCATGTCCCCCGGAAGGCGGAACTTGGACGATAGCCAAACATAATCCAGAAATCGCCTCAAAATTACATTCGACTATTTGTGAGTATTCCTCCTGTAGAAAGACATGCCCCACCTAACGCCAGACGATGACTTCGTTTTTTCTGCCGGAGGAGCCGCAGCGCCCGGCCCCGGTCCGTTGCCCCCTCCGGCGAAGAGAAGTGCTGCCGGCCATCCGAGGCGTGGCCTCGAGGCGGCCACGTCTCCGTCGCTGCTCGGCGCTATATACGTGCGCCGCACTCCCCCGCCCGTGTCCGGGGAGGTGTCAGCAGCGCACGGGCATGGTGTAAAACAGGGCTAGGATCGGGAGAAATCGCACCAGAGCGTTCCGGAGCGCTCTCAGAGCGTTCCGGAACGCTCTGGAGCGGCCGCGGCGCCCAATACATCCTCCAAACCCGCCGATTCTCAGAGATTTCGAGTTACCCCGATCCGACTTTGTCCCGACCTTCGCGTCGTTTTAATGGTGCAGGGCTGGCTGGTGGGGCCCCAGCCCGGACGGCCGGCAACTCCCAAAACATAGAGACAGCTCGGGCGCCGCAAGCTCGGGCGGCCCCCGGGTGTGTCGGCCTCGGGCCCCGGGGGCCGCAGCGTCGCCGAGGCATGGGCGCTGCGGCGCGATCCTCCGACGCCGTCCCCGAGGAGGCGAGGAGGAGGGAGGAGAGGAGGAGGAGGAGGAGGAGAGGAGGAGGAGGAGGAGGAGGAGGAGGAGGAGGAGGAGGAGAGGAGGAGGAGAGGAGGAGGAGGAGGAGGAGGGAGGAGGGAGGAGGTAGGAGGAGGAGAGGAGGAGAGGAGGAGGAGGAGGAAGGAGGAGGAAGGAGGAGGAGGAGGAGGAGGAAGGAGGAGGGAGAGGAGGGGGAGGAGGAGGAGGAGGAGGAGGAGGAGGAGGAGGAGGAGGCGGAGGGAGGAGGAGGGGGAGGAGGAAGACGCACGCGAGCTTCTCGCGCGGACCACCGCAGGGAGACGTGGGCGCCGACGCGCGACCTCACGCGGAGTGCTGGACGCGCGAGCGTCCACGAGGGCGACCCCCTTTGCCTGGCGTCGCTGGGGTCGGCGGCCTGGCTTCTGCCCATCCGATCGGTCCTGGATGAAGGCGCCCCAGGACACACAAATAAATACACGCAAGTAAAACAATTCCCCATATTTCCCCATATTTTCTGGGTTTTTGTCTCCCCCCCCACTTCCCATATTTTCCCATATCTTCCTGGGAATCGACGATTAATTGTGTCTGTGTGTTTTTTCCTCTCCTGACTGGAGAAGGCTCGACTCAGCCCCCGACAGCCACGTGGACGGCGACAGCGGCGACGACGGCTGCGGCGGCGGCGGTAGGGCGCCCGCGCTGACGACGGACGGCCTGCTACGGCGACGGCGAGCGGATGCGAACGGCGGCGGCGGCGCTGGCGGCGCCCGCGGCGACGACCACGACGCCGACGACGGTGGGCGCGCGGAGCCGATTCGCGCGCGCGCGAGGTAGGGCGCGGGCCACTCCACCGAGGCGCCGCGGACCGCCAGGCCGAGGCGCGGCACCTCGGGGGGGGGGGGGGGAAAGGAAGCTGGGACCTGGAAGATGAGGGAGGCTTCCTCCTCGACTCCTTCTCTTCCTCCCGACGCCTGGCCCTCCTCCATCTCCTCGACCCTCGACGCCTCCTGCTCGTGTGCGCCGACGGGGTGCCGGGACGAGTGGGGGCTGGCGTGCCGACCTCCGGCGGCCGCTCGGTGCGATCGGGGCACCCCCGGAGAGCCCTCGGCAGGGCGCGGCCGCGGGACGGCACCTCGAGGCGAGCAGGCCCCCCGGCGCCGACGAGGACACGCCTCCGCCCCCCCGCTCCCCATCGATGATCGACACCTCCTCCTCCTCCTCCTCCTCCTCCTCCTCCCTTCTCTCCTCCTCCTCCATCCTCCTCCTCCCCTCCTCCTCCCCTCCTCCCCTCCTCCCCCTCCCCCTCCCCCTCCTCCTCCCTCCTCCTCCTCCTCCTCCTCCTCCTCCTCCTCCTCCTCCTCCTCCTCCTCCTCCTCTTCCTCCTCCTCCTCCTCCTCCTCCTCCTCCTGGCAGAAGGGCCACCCTCGTGAGAAACACCCCCGCAAGCGAGACGCCCCGGCGGGGGGAAGGAGTCGGGCAGGGCAGAACTGCGGAGCAGACGCAGCGGACCGTCCAGCAAACGCCGACTGTGATGGTCGGGATGTGATTTTCTTCCTCCCTCGACTCTGGGACGCCCCCGACACGCGGAACGCATGAGGGGCAACGATAGGGGGGGGGACTGGCATAGAGGGGGGGATGCATCGACCTGGAATCGGCGATACATCGCCGATAGATCGGCGATATGCCTCCGATAGTGAATCCGCACCTTCCTGGGTAGGTTGGGGCTATCGGGCCCCTGTCGACGATCAATGGGCGATTGGGGGGCGATGCATCCCTCCCTATGCCTATCCCCCCCCACTCGTTGCCACTGAACGCAGAAGAGAAAGAGGCACCGGGCCGCAGACGCCGGGCGTGACCTCCCCTGCCATGACGTGGCGCGCCACCGGCGACAGGCGCTGCGAGAGCAGCCGCCTCGCCGCAGGGGAACCTCCGCCGCCCCCCCCCCGCTCCTCTTCTCTGTGCTCCTCGTCCCTCCCATGCATCGTCGCGTCGAGAGAAAGGCACGACGGACAATTCTTGGCCGCTTTCGGCCTGTGTGGGCCTCCACCATTGCCAAGGATGCAGGGGCAGTCCCCAGGAACGGGCACAGACCTCTGGGGAACCACGTTGTGAAAGAGAACGTGACGTCGGATGTTTGGGCTGTTCCTAATCCTCTCTGCTCGCCCATCTCATAGGTCCCTCTCCTCCCTCCCTCCTGCTCATTTTCCTCGTCCAGCTTCTCCCGCCTTCTCCTCTTCCTCCTCCTCGTCCTCCTCCCCCGTTCCTGCAGTCGTCCTTGTCCTCCTCCTCCTCCTCCTCCTCCTCCTCCTCCTCCTCCTCCTCCTCTTCTCTGGTCACACAGCTTTTCAACAGTTCAACACAAAAGAATAATCAAATCGATGATGCAGAAGCCAGGCTATCGACCATGTCCTGAATTGGACGAGGTATCGCCTCTATCTGGATTGCGCATATTCGTAAGCGATACCATGTTCATTGATGATTTGGCTTCTCTCACATGTGGTTATTCTTCTACGCTTATCTCTCGCGCACTGCAACTGCCAGGGCAATATGATACCTGCTTCGACCCCATGGTGATGCACCAAAATAAGTCTAAGGCTGACACGCTCGCACTTTGCGTTAGGAGGGGGGCTTATAAACTACATAACCAGCTACTAAGTCATATTCTTTGTCCACATCATCATGCTCGTCACCTGGGTCCTCTTCTCCACTGGCGCAATTCCAATTCTTGACGCTTCGCGTATCCCACCAGTATTACGACCCGCTCTCTGGAATCGTCGTTGGAGCCGCAGATCAAAAAATATCCCCACCAGAACGACGCCTACCGCTCCCTGTCCGCCGCCTCGGAGCCGCCGACCAAAAAAGTATCCCCACCAGAGCTCGCAGCCCGAGCCGACCTGTGACGCCGCCGGCGCCTTCGCCTGCGGTTGCGACAAAAAATAGCCCCACCAACCCATCCAGAAAACGACGCCAGTGCGAGCAGAAACGACACCCAGGCGAGAGGTGATCGGGGGAATGTAGGAGCAAAGAGGGGTGCAGCCGTTATCGTTCGCAGAAGGAGGAAAACAAGGAGGGGGATAGATGAGGGAGGGCGGAGGATGATGAGACATATGCAGATGATGGTAATGATGATGAGGAGGGATTCTTCGAGCGACGACGAGCGCCTGCGGCCTGAGGAGGAACATTGCGAACTTGAAGGCCTCTTGGGGCGTCTTCGGGACCTCTTGGTGGTCCCGGGGACCTCTTGGGCGCCTCGGGGAGCTTCTTGGGGGTGTCGAGGGAGCCTCTTGGCGGCCTCTTGGCGCCTGCTGGGCGCCTCTTGGGGCACTCTTGGGGCGTTCCTGGGAGCCTTGGGGGCGATCGATTCAAAAAGGGAGGAGCTTCAAGTAGCCTCGCCCTTCGAGTGCCTAAATTCGCCTCTTGGACCACTCTTGGATCGCTCT
>CAUYUJ010015924.1:64941-84941 GCA_963575745.1 Prorocentrum cordatum | reverse complement strand
AGCATCTCCGAGCAGCCCGTGCGCCAGCCTTTCCGGAGCCCAACGCCGCCACCGCTGCAGAGCGCCCTGGCTGTGTCGCCGAGCTGATTCTGCCCATGCTCCCGGTGCCCGATGTCAGCGTTGCGTCGTGACTTGGAGATTCTGATTCCCCGTGGGCCGTTCACCCTTGAGAGCGATCGGCGGCATTTCGATCGCCAGATCGTTACTGGCGGCGTTCAACCTTGAATGCCCGCGGCGGGATCGCCGCCGCATCGACACCACACGAACCTATGATAATGTATGTCGCTGGTCACCGCGGCGACCAATGCCGCAGGAGGCCACACCAGGCATGCCTGCTGGTCCAAGCTGCGCCAACACATCATGGCGAAGACGCCGTGGCGGATGATGCTTCACCTCCCCGATGATGGTCGGTTCACGTCTGGCCCCCTATCGCCCTTTCTTGGTGGAAGGGGAAACGAACAAGCGCGGCTGTCTTCGCGTCAAGGCTGTCCTACTACCGTCGGGCTCGGCAATGGGGGTGATAGTGCCACCAACCCTTTGGGCGCAGGTGGCTTAGCGAAGACATTATTCCAACATCCTCTCCCCTTCTGGAAAATACAGGTCCTTTTTCGTACACCCCTCCTCCCCCACCCGACCGGCGACAGACTCGGGACCATGCACCCCCCCCCCGCCATCCCCCCCCCCGCCATCCCTGTCAAAAGAATGTAAGCATGCACTTTGCGCAAAACTCTGGATCATGCGCGGACGGCCTGGGATCATCTTGCAGAGGTGATAGATAGGACAGGCTGGGGCGCTGGCAGATTGCGTGCTGTGTGCAATGCCAACACCCCCCATTCACCCCTTGCAAAAAAACCACACGAAGTGCACCTTGCATCAAAATCTGCAGATCATGCGCTGACGCCCCGCGATCACTTTGGATTGCTTTTTTGCAGGGACGGCGGGGGTGCCAGTAGATTGCCTGCTGTGTGCAACGTCGGCACTCCTCAACCAGCCCTGGCAACAAAAACGAACATCAAAGTGCACAGTGCATCAGAGTCTGGATCATGCGCGGCGCTCCGCGATCACGTTGCACTGGCTTTCGGCAGGGACGGCGGCGGGGCCAGCATATTGCTTGCTGTGTGCAGGCCCTGTTTCCGTTTTAACCAAACATGATATGTTCACTTTGTCAGCGACGATGGGTGGGGCGACCTACTGTCTGCAGTGCGAAGGCCTACCATCCCTGCCAAACAACAAATGCAAAGTGATTGCTGGTGGACACCCGCACGCAGTACACAACAAGGGCTCCCAGCTTCGCGCTTCGCGCTCCGCGAAGCGCGAAGCGCGAATAACTTCGCGCTCTCGCGCCGCCCCCCCAAAGGGAGAAAAGGAGGACGAGGAGGAGGAGGGAGGAGGGGGAGAAGGAACGAGGACCGCGAAGCGCGAAGCGCGAATAACTTCGCGCCCTCGGGGGCGCCCTTGACACAATGCTCTTCGCCCCTCGGTCATGCTGCAGTGTTGTTTGACCAGGATTGCAGGGCGGTCGACACACGTGGCGAAAACCTGGTCCGCGTGGCGCACCCGGCACGCGCGGCGCACCTCGCGGGCATCGCGCACCTGGCTGGCGTCTGCACTGATTCCTGATGGTCGTCGATGGAGGAGGAGGAGGAGGAGGAGGAGGAAGATGCGGAGGAGGAGGAGGAGGAGGAGGAGGAGGAGGAGGAGGAGGAGGAGGAGGAGGAGGAGGAGGAGGAGGAGGAGTTGGGGGGCGGAAAAATACGGATACGTGTTGTCCCCGGACCTCTCTTGGGGTGCGTTCCGACCAGAATCTCGAAGCGAATCCAGCGGTGACAACGAGGATTCCCCAGGAGGACCAGGAAAGGCCGAAAACGAAGGGGACAACACGTATCCGTACCTTTTTGTCCCCCGAGATGGTTGTCGATGGCGGCCCCTGCCTGTGCTGAGACTCGGGTGCACCTTCTGTAGTGGGAGGGCGGGTGGGAGTGAGCGGCACGGCTGCGGATCGGGGAAGCTTGACCTCTCTCCCGATACCCTCTCTCCTGGGCCTGGAGGGGGGCATTTCGCGGGTCGTTTGAGGATGCATAAGGGCAGAACGTGTCCCCAAGAAGGCCCCAGGTAGCCCAAGCTGTCCTCCAAGAGCACACAGCATCGCCCACGATGAGTCACATTAATTTCCAGAGATGCCTCTGTTCCAAGAAACCCCCAGACCGTCCCAATACGGTTCGAAGAGGCCACGCAGCCTTCCAAAGACCCTCTCTGAGAGGCAACAATCCTTCCACCACCTACGGACAATAACGATACTTGTCTTCTCGCCGATTCGCTTCCGATGAGCGCTTGAGGCCTCAAAGTGGCTCCAGGATCGCCCAATAGTGAACGTTCTCTTATTCGGCGTTTCGACATCGGGCGGAGGGCGGGGGAAGGGCCTTTGCTTATCGAAACTGTTTGCAACAGTGCGTCTTGTGGGGGGGACTCCACCTGCCTGAAACAGGCGCCCAAAACAGCCAAGATCTACTCCATTGGGGGGGGAGGAGGGGGGGTACGAGGGCCCGCGCCGATCGGCAGAACAACACTGAATACAAACGATCACATGCGGGCCCAAACGGGACCCAAGACGCCCCAGCAGCGCCCCACGAGGCAACTTGTCTGTCTCCGAGGGGGAAGGGGGAGGGGAGGGGGGCGTAATTGACGCCGTTCCCCTTTTTGATCGAAGGCCCCCGAGAGGGCTCCAAAAGAGCCCCAAGAGTGCCCTAAGAGAGCCCCACAGGTCTCCAAATGATCCCAAGAGGGCCCTGTAGTGCCCCAAAATGCATCTAAGAGGCTCCCGGAGGATGACTGCCTGATGAAACACATACCTGATCAGGGCAACTCGCCTGGTGATTTTCGGTTTGATGGGTTGGTGGGATACGCGAAGCGTCATGGACTAGGATGCTGGACAAGGTATTGCGCCTCTCAAGAGTGTCAGGAAGCGATGGCGGAGGAATACGCAGTTGCGTCCGACGATATGCTGCTTGTCTGGCGAAACCGATGCATTACTCCAGAAGGCGGCGGAAACCTCCTCAGAATCTTCGGGACGCGCCCGAAGGCATCTGCACACATCTGGATGCACCGGGAAGCATTTCGAGCAGCTGCGTGCGGCAATTTTCGGGGACGCGGTAAACCCGCAGAGTACGGACGCACGATAATGATACAATACACGTCGGTCGGAAGAAGTAGGTAAAAACATGAAGTAGGAAGGCGGATCAAGTGGATTGCGTCCAGGCCCTCCCAGGGAACAACAAAGCACAGCAACAGCAAGCCGATTCTTGAAGTAGGAAGGCGCTTGAAGCAGATTGGGATCTGGAAATCCAGAAACACCTACTTTCAACGACCGGCGTGTAGCCTTAGAAGGCCATGCCGATCAGACAAGAGCGAGGCGCGGCCAGCGAAAGAGGCCAAGAGGGGGCCGGAAGGGAAGAGTTCAAAGGTCCTCCAGATCGCTCAACAAGCGTGGGGGGGTGGATCGCGTGGGGGCGCGGGAACCCGCTGTCCCTCAGGGGGCGTGGGGAGGTTGGGGAGCGAGAGGGGGGGGGGAGGAGGAGGAGGGAGAGGAGGAGGAGGAGGAGGAGGAGGAGGAGGAGACGGAGGAGGATGGAGGAGGATGGAGGAGGATGGAGGAGGATGGAGGAGGAGGGGGAGGATGAGGGGGGACGGAGGAGGATGAGGGGGAGATGAGGGGAGGAGGAGGATGGAGGTTGGGGGGCGTGGGGGGGCGGGCAAGGGGCGTCGGACAGGTTGGCACAGGGGGGGCTTATTGAAGGATCTGGAGTAACCTTGGAAAGTTGCTCAGCCCTACTATGCAGGCTGTCCGTCTGTTGCTCCTACGGCTCCTGCCCGCGGCGTGCCTTTTCCTGTGCGAGCTCTTCGGCACCGCCTGCACCCCGGGCCCCGCCCTCTCCGGCCGCCCGAGGCCCCGCCCGCCTGTGCCCTGCCTCCCTGATTAGAGCTGTGCGTAGCCCGCCTAGCTTTTCGCGGAAGAGGTTCGCCCTCGCCCCGCCGACACAACAAAAAAAAACTGTCTGTTGTTCCTATTCTCACCCCTGCGCCCTCTGACAGCGGGCTTCGGCTGCAGCCCACACCGCCTGAGCTGTTCGGTGGGCTGCCGCCGCAGCAGGTCGGCCCCCACGGCCACCAGGGCGGCGTGGTAGAGCACGCGCAGACGCCATTGCAGCTGCGCCTCGACCTCTCTGGTCTCGCCTGTGCAGCGGAGAAAACGAAGCGGGAGGACGATGAGCCAGATGAGGAACACGACGAAGAGGATGATGACGAGGATAGACGGGGCAGGGAGTGAGCTGATGATGTACACGTATTGTGAAACCCGTATCGATGTCAGGACGATCCAAGGCGACGACGGACCACGACCATGCAAGACGACGAAGACATCGGACGGCGAACACGAAGATACTGACGGCGACGGATTGCGGACGATGAGGACGTCGACCGGCGACCAACGTTCGGCGAGAACGACGACGACGACGACGACGACGACAACGACAACGACGACAACAGACGGACAGAAGGCGACGATGGCGATGACGAGGCGAAGAACACAGGGTCACGACAGTGCCTGCGGCAAACTCGGACGTCACCATCGCGAGGCTCAGCCGGCTGCCTTCTGGACCGAACACCGCCAGCGCGATGGCGGCGTCCTGCGCCGCGGCGGGGAGGGGGTCGATCCCCCCCAAGGAGGAGCGGGTCCTCTGAAGCCGCTGGCATTGTCAGCGACGGCACGCTCGGAGCCCCGATGTTCGGAGGATGATAACATGCAATCAACACCAGTTATGCGTACGGAGTGCAGGGAAGCGAGGCGCCTACACCGCGCCAAGAGGCCAGGGAACCCTTGGACTGAGGAGGCCAAAAGCGTGCAGAAGATGCTTAGAACCGAAGGATACCGATGCGCACTGCTTCAAAGGAAGGCTCATCATTGAGGCCGTTCTTGACGTTCGTTCCCTCGTTCCCGCCTCCGTGGGCTTCTCTGAACTGCGGGTCCTCGTCTCCACGGCCGGACTCGCGCCGGGCTCCTCGTTAGAACGCATCCGGGGAGAGGTCCAGGTAGTGGGGTATTTTTTCTGGCTGCCGAGACTTTGGGCGCCAATCAACGAAGCGCCCCCGAGCGCCACGACAACGCTGGAGACGAGACGGTGCTCGGCTCGGCCTGTGGCGGTACGCGCGGCTCGCATGCGCGCGCTGTCCCAACCCAGGCGCATCCCCGTGGGTCATCATTGCAGGCTTGTCGGACCATGGGTCGGGTCGGATTGTGGTGTCCTGCCACCACTGCCAACCAGACTACCCGTGCGCTCTCGGGCCATCAACTCCAAGATCTCTCACTCCAGCAAAGAGCGAATCGCGAAGACCGAGCTCGATCGGGATCTTGGAGTATGCATCGGGATCGACAGGCTGCGAAACAAGACGCACAAGCCGCCGCTTGAGATTATAGGGGAGGGGCATGTGTGAGAAAGAGAGGGACGGGAGGAGGATGAGAAAAAGAAGGGATACGATTCGCAGACACACGCACGGGAGGATGGGGATACGGTGAGGAGAGAGGAGGATGGGGGGGGGAGAGCGCGGGGAAAGAGAGGGGGGCACGTGGGAGGAGCGCGCGGGCCTCAGCAGACAAGAGGGCGGCCAAGAGCAAGAGACGAGGCAGATACCCATCGAGGGGCAAGAGGGTCCAGGCAGTCCGCGCCCCTCGAAGGAGCCTCCCCCGCGCGCACAGAATAGGCAACATAAGCGACAATATTCGGTATCGCGTGGAAATGTGACAGCAGCCTTCACCGAAGCTCGTCATGGCGTGGAACGGGCGGCCGCCGCTGCGGCAGAGCTCGGACGTTGGCTCTGCGGTGGGCCAGCACTCGCGCGCGTGCTCTGGACGAAGTACCGAAGCATTCTGGGTCCTAACAGTCTTGGGACTGCACCGTGTTGTAAGAGGCTAGCAAGGCATCAGGCACCAGGAGAGTTGGGAGCAGTTGGTGGCTGTTAAGGGGGGTGGGGGGGCAAAACTATAAAAAAAACATGCTCGAATCTGGCCCAGGAACTATAGCCCGAAGGCAGAGGAGGCAAAACGCGAGGGTGCGGAACTCAGAACAGCAAAACAGTAGAGACAGTGGTCAACAGTATCACCGAATAGCGCCTCGCAGCCGAAACGACGCGACTTGGTCCCTTGTCGGAACCTTTTTGGTCGTAGGCCAGGCGTTACAGGCATCGAGCGCCATAATCATAACAGGAGGAGATGCCCGAGAAAAACGCGCGCTGGAGCAGCAACGATATGCATATGCAGAGTGCAAGAGTTGAGATGGGTGTCCGCTTGAGCTTGACTTCAGGAACGCCCCCTGCTGAGGGATGCATCACTCAAATGGGGCCGGTCCCCACCTTGAGCCAACATGGCAACGGCACATGTGGGACGATGGCGGAGGAGGAGGAGGAGGAGGAGGAGGAGGAGGAGGAAGAGGAGGAGGAGGAGGAGGATGGAGACAGGATGCGGGAAAGGAGGAACAGAGGGTAGGAGGCATGGAAGGAGGATGGATATAAGGATTATCATAAGGATGTTGTGCAGGAGGGGTAAAGGACAATGAGGGGATATGAGGAACATACCAAGGGTAATTCGAGGAGAGGGGGGAAGAAGGGCACGAACAGCTGGAGAAGGGGATGGTGGAGGATGAGGGGATTGATGAGGAGACGGGGGGCGAGGGAGGATGAGGATGGATAGGATGAGCAGGTGTAGAAGAGGGAGGGCTCCGAGGTGGACCTAGGACTAGGACGGTGGCCTGCTTCCGAAGAGGCAGGTTCGAAACACCATGTTTAAAAGGGCGTGAGGAGAGGGCGGCCGCGCTTGGCACGAGCCGCTCGCCCCAGCCAGGCCCCACAACAGGGGAGTACATGGGCCGCCAAGCGGGCCGAGAGACACGTAACAGCATGGAAGGAGCCGACCGTTCCGTGGCGCAGCACTTGACAGGCATACGCGATTGAGAAGGCCGAGCTGGAAGAGACGGGGTAGTATATAACAAACAAACAACCGAACCAACAAACAAACAAACAAACAAACAAACAAACAAACAAACAAACGAACAAACAAACAAACAAACAAACAAACAACAACAACAACACAAAACTATCAGCTCGCAACAGTCGGCCGCCCCCCGACCAATCCCCAGCCCGCACCTCGGACCCCCTTACGAGTCGACTTTAATCCATCATGCCTCTCTTCCCACCTCCATCCTTCTCCTTTTCCTCTCTCGTCTGCACCTCCCCTCCTTCAGTAGCCCCCTGCCGGTCTTGCGCCCTCATCACGCTGGGCACGAACCCCTGCTTCAGGCTGGCTGTGACCAGCGCGTGGAACAAGGAACTCGATGCGAACGACCTTGGCTCTCTCGGGCCTCTCGCGTGCCCAGAGGGGGTGCAGGGGTAGGATTAAGTCGGGCGTGTCCCCCTACAGGGGGATTTTCGACGAAAAATAAAAAATACTCCAAAAATACTCCAAAATAGCAAAAAACAAATGTTCAAACAATAGTCCCAAGACTATTTGTTTGATTATTTTTGGACCATTTTGGGGGTATCTTTTTTTATTTTTCGTCGAAAATCCCCCTGTAGGGGGGCAGGCCCGACTTAAGGGTAGGAGTCGGAGGATGAAACATGGTTTGGAGGACTGTGCAATTTTAGATGCTGTAAGGCAACCGCGTCCGATCGAACAGCACAATAATGTGGCCCGCCGCAAGATCGGCGACAATATCCCGGGCAGACGTGACCGCTGCCAATGTTCAGAGGTCAGCGAGTAAAAAGGCATGACCGTTTCAAAGCGGCCCTGCCCTTTGAACTGGAGGGCCATTTGTTTGGTACGGATGTGCGAATGCTTGTATCAGGTGGCAAGCCCATGTGCAGATTTTAATGAATTGCTTGGCTTGCTCTGCAAATGCTTCTGGGCAGATGATTCGCACATCAATTCCCAGACCGATATTGGCACGTGACTGGCCGCTTCAGTGCCGGTTCCTGCCAGGTGGCTTGGCGTCGCGACGACGTCAGAAAGTAGGTAGAAACAACTGCGTCGTCGAGACCCTCGGCCTGACTGTTCACACAACCGATGGAGGAACTGCCCAGACCTAGACCTAGACCTCCGAGACCTTCCTTTTGACATTTCAACAGGATGGCGGGTGTACCTACACACACGTTTGCAAATATGGGCCCCAGGGCTCTCGACCCCGTCCCGGGGGCTGGCTTCCCCTCGCGATCGTCTTCTGATGGGCGCGGGGCCCCGAAAACAGCACAGCGGCAAACTTTCGCGGGCCCCCTCGCATCGCTCGGATCCGCGCTGGACCCCCCATCACCACCCCCCTTGGCAGCGCCTCAGGCGCCGCCAGAGTCACGCCGGGCGAAAGGGGGGAGATAGCAAAGGGGGGGGTGAGAATCAGCTCACGTAGCTGATGATCCCGGCGCCTCCCGGCGCCGGGAGGCGCCCATGTATCGAGGAATGGGCCCGGCGGCGGGGCCGAAACCGGCTGCATGCAGCAGATTTCGTACCCCCCCCTTTCCCAATCCCCCCCTTTCGTTCGGCCGACGACGGAGGAGAGGAGGAGGAGGAGGAGGAGGAGGAGGGAGGAGGAGGAGAGGAGGGAGAGGAGGAGGAGGAGGAGGAGGAGGAGGGGGAGGGGGAGGGGCGTGGGGAGGAGCCCAGCGCCGGCCCGGGAGCTGCACGTCCGTGCTGACTTCTGCGTCCTCCCCCTTCCCCGGGAAGCCTCCGTCTCGGCCCCTGGGGCCCGTTCTCGGACCGACCCCCGGGGCCACCAGGGCGAAGGGGCCCACAAACACACACATAAATACACACAGCTAATTGCATTCCCAATATTTTTTCCTATATTTTCTGGGCTTCTGTCGTCCCCACCACTTTCCACATTTTCCTGGGAGTCGACGATGAATAATGGTGCCTGTGCGTTTCTTTTCCCTCCTGACAGAGAACGGCCCTGGAGCTGACGCGCGGCGGCCGGAGCCCAAATGAAACCCGCTTCTCCAGCACAGCCGGGCTGCTGAACTAGGGAGCGCTAAACTAAAGGGGCCCTGGGACACACAAATGAATACACACAAATAAAAAGCTTCCCCATATTTCCCCATATTTTCTGGGTTTTTGTCTCCCCCCCACTTCCCATATTTTCCTATATTTTCTGGGGAATCGCCGATTAATTCAGGAACGAAGCCCGAGTGCACAAGGGGGGCTATGGAGGAGGGCTACCCATCGGTCGGAAGAAGTATAGGTAGAAACATGAAGTAGGAAGGCGTTGGAAACAGACGGGGTCTCCGCACGCCTCCTGAAGAGAAGGGAGAGGGAAAACCACTCGACTCTGGAAGTAGGAAGGCGCTGAAAGTAGATTGGAATCTGGGAATCCAAAAATACCTACTTTCAACGACCGATGGGTAGAGGGCTGGAGGGCTGCAGCTGCGGCATGACCCGGCGCAGCGGGCCCGCTTCCGAACCCAAAGCGGTCCTTTTGTCGGCGCCTTGGCTGCATTCGCGATAACGCCCTAGACCGACCCCGCCCCCCTCACCCCCCTGGGTCGTGTCGCGCTTCGGCGCAGTCTGTGAATCGGCCATCCCTGGGCATCCCCACACGGCGCCGGCGCGAATCGTGATGTGACTGGCCCCCTCCCTCCCCTCCCCCCATGCCATGCCACGCCCGTGATCGCCAGGGAATGACCCAAAAGATGCAATCGTGGCCGTGGGCGCCTCCCCCCGCCGCCTGGCATGCCTCCTCCTCCTCCTCCTCCTCCTCCGCCTCTTCCTCCTCCTCCTCCTCCCCCTCCTCCTCCTCCTCCTCCTCCTCCTCCTCACCTCCTCCTCCGCCTCCCTCCCTCATTTCCTCCTCATCCTCCTCCTCCTCCTCCTCCTCCTCCTCCTCCCATCCTCTCGTCTCTCCCTCGCCCAGGCCGACGGAGGGGAGAGCCCGCGCTGGCCGGCACAAACGCGGGGCATATGGCCCCCGACGGGCTGGCACCGTTCGCACCGCTCCCGGCGGGAGAGGGCGCGTCGCGGGCCCGGCAGGCGCCAGGCTCCCGCTGCTCGCAGGAGCGGGGTGCGGGAGCTTCGAGGGGACAGTGAGGGGGCGAGCCCATGGGGGAAACGTAGGGGACCTGGGACACACGCAAATAAGTACACACAAAGAACTGGATTCCCCATAGTTTCCCATATTTTCTGGCCCGCTTCCCATATTCTCCTATTTTTTCCTGGGAGTCGACGATTCATTGTGTCTCTGTGTTTCTTTCCCTCCTGAGAAATGTAGACGGTGCGGGCCTTCTCAGAGGGCTCGAAAGGCCTCCGGCCTCATGAGAAATTTCCAGGGCCTTCTCCGACGACAGAGACGGCTTTTGAGACGGCCAGAAGGCTTCTGAGATGCCCCGCCGCCTTCTGAGAAGGCCTTCCCCCCCCCGGGCTCGCCGCCGAGACAGGGCGCGTCGTTGCGCACAGGCAGCCCCCAGAGGGAGTACCAGTCCGTCTCGACAGTCTCGATATGTAGTCCAGGGCTGTGCCGAATCCGCGGCGCCGCGTCTCCGGCCGGGTGTCAAGACTTGAAATCATGTTGGGATCCTACAGCGGGTGTACGCGCGCAAGCCCAACCGTTGCTATTCGAATGCTTTTTCGGCGTGGCGTCTTTGTTGAGTCGGGCGAGGAGCAGAGGATTTAGTTGGAACGAAGACGGGCTGGCGGACCAAGACCTCCAGGCGTCGCGAAAGCTCTGGGATGGGAGCAGTTGTCACAACTTCCGGCTCAGAAAACTGCCTGGGGCTCACGTTGCGAAGCGAATCCCGACGCTGGAGGCCCTGGTCGTTCCCCTCCTGCTGCTGCTGCTACCCCTCATCCTCCTCTTCCTCCTCCTCCTCCTCCTCCTCCTCCTCCTCCTCCTCCTGCGGGCCCCCCCTGCTTCGCGCTGAGCGATACGCGAGGTGCCGTGATCTTCGCGTTCTCGCCCAGGCTGCGAAGCGCGACGCGCAATCACCTCGGCACCCCTGCAGGGCGGCCTGGCCTCCCCATCGGTCACTGACCCATGAGGTCATGAGGCTGGTGGGCCAGATGAGCACTTCTGGACCAGATGAGCACTTCTGGGCAAGATAGGCACTTCTGCGCCGCCGTTGCGTCCGCGGTTGCGTCGTGCGAAACCCACGCTGAGGCGCCCACACATCCGGATAGTTCTGGGCTGCTTGAAAGACGGGAGCGCCAGCATCGTTCGACAGCTGTATGAAGTCCGCCGGGCTTCCCAGCGGGAAGCCACTAGATGAAGCACCACACTCTGCGCCACACTGGGAAGCCACCAGATGAAGCACCACACTCTGCGCCACACGCGGCGCCAATGCGCCCTCGTGCTGTCGATGCCAGGTGCTCTGGGGCTCTCGAGCGCTGGCCGTCGCCTGTTTGTTCCCCTCTCGGGACGCCGGTGTTCTGCATGGCTGGTCCTCCGGCGACTCCATCTTTACGTATCGCTGACCCTGGTCCCCTGGACGGACGAGGAGGGAGGATGAGGAGGAGGAGGAGGAGGAGGAGGAGGAGGAGGAGGAGAGGAGGGATGAGGGTGATGAGGAGGGAGGAGGGAGGAGGGAGGAGGAGGTTGAGAAGGGACGATGACGCGGAAGAAATAGGCGGAAGGCGAAAGACGGAGGAGGGAAAGGATCGATACTTTGGTATCGATCCTTTCCCTGCTCCTGCTCCATCTTGCCACCCCCATGCGGCCTCTCCCTTATGCGGCCTCTCCCTTATCCTCCATCTTGTCATCCTCTTTCTTCCTTCCTCTGAAACTCCTGGGCCCGTTTTTCTCGGTCCTTTTCGGCCCCCGCCCCTCCCCTTTCGAAGCCAAGGCGGCTTTCCCTTTGCCCTCCTGGCGGGGGTCTGTGTCGGGGGGTGGCCCCCCCTACGCGCTTTGGGCGCGCGCGTAGCTCCGGCCGCGCGGACGGCTGCGTCCGACTGGACATCGAGCCGATAGCGATAGCGATAGCGATAGCGATAGCGATAGCGATAGCGATAGCGATAGGCGGAAGGCGAAAGACGGAGGAGGGAAAGGATCGATACTTTGGTATGTACCCCTCTCGTGCATCCCTTCCCGGCCATGGACTGGCTGGCCTTCCATCGCGCTCCGGGGCCAGGGAGCGGGCTCCAGGGGCCGACGATGGCGAGGGCCCTCCGGCGCGATCATGATGGTGACTACCTACCAGACCTACCTAGGCGGTGACGTATAGATGCGACGCCTACGAGGGCATGTCCTGATCTGGACCACTATCCTTTCGCTGCGCGCTGACCGGTCGAGCTATCTTCGCGCCCCCTTCTCCCCAGACCGCGCAGCGCGGTACCTTCGCGCACCTGGGGCTGACCTTGCCCACGGGCGGGATCATGCAATGATGGCAACCCCCCAGCAACGGAAGCGACCCCAAAGCATGTGGGCATCAGCCGGGCACACTCGACACACATTTCCAATTAAACAAGCTACGACTGGGCCCCTCTCCATGGGCAGCCGCAGGAGACTCCTGCACAGGGGTGACAAAAGCCAAGATCCTACAGGCGGACTCCGTGCACAAGCATCACAGGAGACAACGAGCAATTCTGGTGCAGCATCCCCTCACTGCAAGCACTGATTGGGAACAGGGCTGCTCCTCCGGTGACTACCTACCAGACCACCCCAACCCAACCCGAAACATCCCGCGAAACTCCTCCTCGTCAAAATCCGAGGCGCGGTCGTCAAAAAACGATGGCGAACCCGAGTCCCGGCAAACCCGGGTCTTACGCTCCCCCGATCAAAGAAAAGCCTGCCGTCGCGAGGGCCCCACGGCGCCGAGAACGTCCGGCTTGGGGGTCACAGCTGGGGCCTCCCGCGGCCGCTCGGAGGGTAATCCTGACTGCCTACCAGACCACCCCAACCCAACCCGAAGACCCGAATTTCGGGTTGGGGGGGGTAAGGGTTCCACATGTGTTTTTTCTATGTTTCCCGCCCCCCCCCACTGGAATTCGATGGTAAATCTGAGCCTTCGGGTTGGGTTGGGGTGGTTTGGTGGGTGGTGAGATGGGTCGCAGGAAGCCAGGGCTCCGGGCCTCAAGGTCGACCTCTTGATTATTCCCCAGGGTGCGTCCTGTCCAGAATGTGGAGAGGAACCCATCCTCGGCGACAAGCTGCGCTCCAAGATGGCCACGACATGCACCGAACACCTACCATCACCAAGGGCGACTTTTACTCACCGACGAGGGGGTCAACGTCATCAGCGACTACAACGACTATAACGGTCACGGCGACAACAACGCTACCAACGATCGCTGATCCCTGCTGCCGTCATCCTCCTTGCTAGCGTTGCTATCGCTAGTGGCAGCTGGGCGCGGGCCATCCTGAATCGGCGCACCCCTCGCCGTCGCTCGGACGTCCATTTCCCGTGCATTTTTCGGTTTCGTGTGTTTTTTTTTTTGCTCGTTGGTCGAGGATGGTCCTCGATAGTGTGTGCTTTTTGTTTTTGCGGTCGAGGATGGTCCCCGATGGTTCTCGCAGAGGAAAAAAATATGCACACGTCCAAGCGATGCCAGGACCCACCACCGACCCCCCCTCGGAGGCCGGGCGACCCTCGGCGGCGAAAGGGGTCGGCGGTGGATAAACCTCCCTTTCGTAGGCCTCCCCTCCGTGAAGACGACCCGGGACCGAAGCCGACGGACCTGGCAATGATCATAGCACTCTGGCAAGAGAGGAGCACGGATGGGGAGGAGGGGGGAAGTTGGTCGGTCGGAACTCGTCACCTGATCTAAACTATTATTCGGCGGTGGACAAACCTCCCTTTAGTGAACCTCCCCTCCGTGAAAGCGACCCGGCAGCGACACCGACGGACCCGGACCCGCAGGAAGTGACGGCCGCGACGCCCCCCTCGCGGACCGAGAGCGGCCAATTCCTGAGTCGACGCGTCCGGGTGGGAGGCCGGTCCATCCCCGAATGGGGGCCTTCCACGCGCCCAGTGCGGCCCAGGCCGGCGGCGGACGACCTACCAGACCACCCCAACCCAACCCGAAGACCCGAACTTGACCCGAACTTCGGGTTCGGGGGGGGGGTACGGATGCCATGTGCTTTCTCAATGTTCCCCGACCCCAATCCATACTGAGAAGTTGTTCTTTGGACAATCTCTTTCAAACTAGTTTTAAAACTTGCCCCCCCACTGGAAATCGAGAATCGATTTGGGCCTGCGGGTTGGGTGTTGGGGTGGTTTGGTAAATGAGCGGCCGCCCAGGGCACTCGGGATTCCATGTGCTTTCTCAATGTTCCCCGCCTCCCCCCCCCACTGGAAATCGAGCATAGATTTGGGCCTTCGGGTTGGGTCGGGGTGGTCTGGTGGGCGGTGAGCGGCCGCCCAGGGCACTCTCGACTCCCACGCCGCGCGCCGCACGAAAAGCGCGGCGGCCGCCGTCGCGGCCTCGCTCCGCCCGCCTCTGGGAGGAGCGACTCTGGGAGGAGCGACTCCGTCCTCTCCTCCTCCTCCTCCTTCTCCTCTCCTCCTCCTCCTCCTCCAACACCTCCTCCTCCTCATCCTCCCCCTCCTCGCCCCCGGCGGGGTGACCTCCAGTCTTCGCGTGGCCACGGGAGCGAGGCTCAGCAACGCTCGGGTCGGGGATCGACTACAGAAGGGATCTAGCCCAAGATTGAGGTGTGCGCCGAGTCTACGAGAATACGAAGACTGTTCCGTAGATCTGCGAGCTTTCTACGTACTTCTTCACATACTCGGCGAGAAAACCAGTTCTGGGGTACAACGATTATGTAGACGATCCCCTACCCGAACAGGATGAAGGCGGGCGTAGGGACCAGGGCCTCAGGGAGATATACCCGAGCAGCAACACCTCCCAAAGTGGAGGGCCCGGGCACGAAGAGCAGAAACGCCCCCCCCCCCCCCCCCCCCCACCACCCGGTGCTGGACAAGGACCGTAGCGAGGAGGGCGCGCAGGATGAACACGAGGGGGAAGCATGGGAAGAGGAGGAGGAAGAGGAGCAGGAGGTAGAGGGGTAAGGCGATGCCAGGGCGAGGATAAACTCGGACAAGGATAAGTCGAGGATTTCTGAGATTCGGCGGGTCCGGAGGATGTCTCGGGCGCCGCGGCCTTCTCAGAGCGTTCCGGAAGGCTCTGAGAGCGTTACGGAACGCTCTGGAACGGATTCATCCTAAGTCCTGGCCCCATTCTAAAAAGAAGGGATCTTCCCAAAGAAACTACCCCGCGGGGCGCACAACCGCCGCTGGCAAAACTGCCCAAACGAGGACCCTCAGGTCCGATCCGGAAGTGGCATGATCATGAAATGGTTAGGACCATGATGACGAAAAACTATCGGACTACCACATTGGACGAGCGACACCCGCAATCGAAACTACTCCAAACGTGCGCACGACTCCAAATCCGAGTCGGGGGAATACGGGAAATCAGAAAGAGGAGATGAACGCGGGTTGGGCGGGAACAACAAGAGGAGAGGGAGAAGGGAACATGACTGCGGGTGGGAGAGAAAAGGACAGAGAGCCCTCACATCTCTCGACGTCCGCCAGCTGCGGGCGGACGCGCAGTTTTGCCGACTGTGCCAGACAAGGGGACGGAGGAAGGTGGAGGAAGGAAGGAAGGAGGGATGATCGGCCTGTTTTCCACCACCGCCACCATAAGTTGGAGGGGGGAAGGAGGAGGACGAGGAGGAGGAGGAGGAGGAGGAGGAGGAGGAGAAGGAGGAGGAGGAGGACCCCCTCCCCCTCCAACGTATGGTGGTGGTGGTGGAAAGCAGGCCCATCAGAGGGAGGTGGAGGGATGTCTTGGTGACTACGCCTCGAGAGGTGGCCGCGTGTCTCGGCGCCACCCGCAACACCGCGCGAGGCCTGCCTCGCTTCGCCAGGCCTGTGCCGGGCCTGGGGGCGCCCGTGGTGATGGGCCTGCTTCCTACCACTTCCACAAGTTGGAGGGGGAGAGGGTCCTCCTCCTCCTCCTCCTCCTCCTCCTCCTCCTCCTCTTCCTCCTCCTCCTCTTCCTCCTCCTCCTCCTCCACCTCCTTCCCCCCTCCAACTTGTGGTAGTGGTGGTGGAAAACAGGCCTATCACGTGGGATCCCCCCGGTCCACCCGTCCCACTGACGGGCGGTGTCAAAAGCTGCGCCATCCCACGCTGGCCCCCCTGCCGCCGCCACAAGCACGCCCAGGGGCGCAACTCTCCAGGCGGACGGGGCCCCATGGCGCACGCTTTTTGCTCGGGGAGGATGCTTCGCTAGAAACCGCTGCCAGCAAACCTCCGAAGCCAGCCAAGGATTGAACGACAGGAGAAGACCGCAAACGGTGGGGAACCCAATGAATGAGAGGAATGACGCAAATAAAACTCTGGTTGCGGGCCATGCTTTTTGACTCCTACTCGAGGGGGAAGCGCGTCCGAATTCGCACGAACGCAATGTACTGAGCTCTGGTGAGTGTGAGGCGGCCGCGTGCGATCGATGCGCACCCCTGCGCCAGCCAGGAGCCTCGGAG
Source organism: Prorocentrum cordatum (assembly GCA_963575745.1). Lineage (NCBI taxonomy): Eukaryota > Dinophyceae > Prorocentrales > Prorocentraceae > Prorocentrum > Prorocentrum cordatum. Next base: position 68,436 of record CAUYUJ010015924.1, on the reverse strand, counting down.
GTCTCTCGGCATGCCTGCCGCGCCCACTGCAGAAAACGAGCACCCCCGTCTGAGACAAAACATGGGGCTGGTGCATTATACGGCCTCCCCAACCTTGTCTCTCGAAACGGGGTGGGTGCTCGGGGCACTGCATTTGCACGGAAGAGCTGCTCGTCGAAAGGAGGTGAGGAGCCAACCCTCGGCAGGAAACGAGCGCAAACGCGAGCGGGGGCCACAGACAGGGATGCAAAGGAATTGCGAGCGCGTGCACCGAAGGCGAAACATACACCGACTGCGGAACATTTATACTATCCTGCCACAAGACCTGCAGTTACACCCCACTGGGGGGGGGGAAACAGGAATGGGTGGAGTCTTCCCAAACAAGCTTCAAGAGTGCCGCCCTCCTATGGGCCCGCGGCAGGCTTGAGCACGTAATCGGGATTCTCAAGGGGGGCTGGCCGCAGCGTGAAAGCAACATTGGCTATGCCTGCTCGAGGAAGGACCAGAGGCGCTCCGCGCGCACCTCGGGGGCCTGAGCGCAAGAAACGCGCTCCTCGGCCAGGCCGTCTACCGCGGTGTCGGCGTAGATAGCACCTGCCTGAACTGACGCCCTAAACTGGCAAGGTTGGCCTGATCCTCGACGAAGTAAGAGGGCGCACGAACGAGGGCGTGCGGGCCCAAACTCATGACACCAGTCGGCACGCCAGACCAGGACATCCCACAACCCTCGAGCCCAATTTCTCCAGACAGCAGCACGAAACAAAAACTGCACAGCAACAGTTCCAGAATCAACCAGGACAGAAGCCCTCAAAGCATGCCAAACACCCTCTAGACCTGGACAAAGACCCGAATCCTGCAGCGCAGCAGAAAACTGCACTGGACGACCAAATCTGGCTTTGCAGGAAATGGTGTCGTTCTCCCGACTCGCCGATGTCCTGGTGAGTCTGTGTCCTGGTCTCCGGGGGCCTGATTCGAGCCGCACGCAACGGTGCCGTCCCTGCGCGTAAGCCCGCACATGGTCACATGGTCGGCCTTTGGACGGCTTCCGGCGTCTTTGGACGGCGTCCGGCGTTTGGACAGGTCCCGCTTTCTGCAACCTTTGGACGGCGTCCGGCGTCTCCCGGTGCGCTTGCAGTCCAAAAAAAGCCCGCACATGGCTCACATGGTCAGAGAGAGTGGTGAGCTCTGCATCGCGGCAGGCAGCGGCGGGCGCCTCGACCAAAGCTAACAACTCCGCAGAGGGCTGGCCTGCTTAGGGTCGTGGATGCCACGACAATGGACACCTTAACAGTCCTATCATTGAATTTAACATGTGTTTAAAAGTCGGGAACATGTTCTAAACATGGTTTAAACATGTGTTACACATGTTTAAAACATGCTTAAATCGTGTTTAAGACATCTGGAATTTATTTGGCAACATGCTTCCAATCCATTGGCCGTCATCCACAGGCTTAGGGCAGCCCGCCAGCCCCGTGCCTCCCGAGTCCCAGGAGAGCTGGGTGGTCGAAACCAGGCGAACAACACGCCGTGCGACTCATCGCAACATGGGCTACTTGCGGCGGCGACCCCCTAAGTCATCCGCAGCATGGACCCCCCCTGGCCACTCCCCAACGAGAAGCCATTCAAGCTCCGGGGGCTCGGGGGGCGAGGTGGAGGGTGGGTGGCTCGGGCTGAGAGAGAGAGAGGGAGATACAGAGAGGCATGCGGCGTCGCAACCAAAATATGGCGGCCTGCTCAACCTCCTCAAGAGCCTGGCGCGCAGTGTGATTCGCCTCGGCCACCCGGGGGCCAGGGGGCTCAGCGCCTGCAGAAACCGCCCACTCGGGAGACTAGAACTTACATGGGCACGGTAAGCTCTCGGGATCTCTTCCAACTGGCGCAGGTCACACCGTTCGCTCTCCTGCCTGGAAACGCCCGGACTCTCCTGATACCTCCGCGAGCTGCCAGGCCGGCCACGCTGGCTGAGGCCAGTTGCGATCCCCAAAGCCCCGCCAAAGCAGCGACATGCCGGAACCAAACCTCGCCCCCCCCCCCTCCCCACACACACCACCACCACCACCGCCGCCACCACCACCACCACCACTACCACCACCACTTTCGCCGAGATGCTTCGACGCCCGGGGCTGCGCTCCAGACTTCCGCGGCCCCAGCAGGCGCCCAGGAGACGGGCGGGCGGCGCCGGGCGCTCCCAGCCCAGCGACAGAGACAGAGAGAGAGAGAGAGAAACAGAGCAAGGGAGGGAGAAAGAGAGAACTGGAGAAAGAGGGAGAGTCAGAGAGATAGAGAGAGGGAGAGAGAGGGAGACAGAAAGACAGAACGAGAGAGAGAGAGAGGGGCGAGGGCTGGCAGGCCCCCGGGGCCCCTCCGGCTCGCGCCCAGCCTCGGGGCGCGCGGGCAAGGGGGGCCCCTTCCGGCCACGGCGGCGGCTGCCGGCACAGCGGCAGGGCTCTGCGCCTCCGCCCGCCGCCTCTGCCGGGGGCTCGGTCGCCCGCGGCGGCCCCTGAGTGGCCGCTGCTCCTGGCCCCCTCGCCCGCAGGGCGCCTCGCCCCTGAGCCGCTTGAACCGTCGGGCCCCCTCCTCGTGCGAAGCCTCGCCCCGGCCGCGCGCCACAGCGCGGGCTCGCCCTGGCAGCTCGCGCGCCCTGGCGGCGCGCTCGCTGGAGAGGGTCTCGAGCTGCTCGAGGCCCCTCATCCCTGTAGAGCTTCGGCGACTGGTCGAGATCGCCACCCGGGTCGAGAGAGAGAGAGAGAGAGAGCGATGAGGGATCGGCTCCTGGCGCATCAGTGTGTTGTTTCGCTGCCAGACAGTGGCGGTAGGGTCTGTCACTGCCTGCCTTCGGTGCTGTGGCCGTGGGAACAGCCCCGGTCCCTGCCGCCGCTCCTTGCCTGCGCTCTTCCAGCATCGCCGCGACGGCAGGCTCGCTGATTGCCCACAGATGTTTGCTGCGCCAGAGGACAAAAATGCGCTACGACGAAGTTGTGGGCGAGGTCATCTCGAAAAAGGGTCGAAAGACCTCTGAAGCAGGGCGAGGTGAGATCCTTACAGGCCTCGCCGAAAAAAACGCACAGAGCCTGGCAGGAAGGGAGGAGGAGGAGGAGGAGGAGAAGGAGGAGGAATTGGGGGGAGGGCCTCTGGTCTCAGAATTGTCGCTGATGACATTGGGTACATGCCTTTTGCTGTCGGCTCTCGTACGCACTGCCGCCTCAGAGTTGGCGCGCAAAACGGGGACAGATCAGAAGGACAACGAGGAAGTAGAGGAGGAGACAGGAGGAGGAGGAGGAGGCGGAGGAGTAGGAGGACAGCAGGGAGGCCACAATGTGCTGGACATTTTGGAGGGGGGCGGAGCAGGAGAAAGAGAAGGAGGATGAGGAGCGAGGGAGGAGAGCGAGGGAGGAGAGCGAGGGAGCGAGGACGGGGGGGGGGAGGGAGGGGGGACCAGGAACGACGACTAGGCACGAGCAGGGGCAGGGGACGGGGGCGGAGGGAGCGAGGAGGAGGAGGGAGGAGCGCGTGGCG
>CAUYUJ010015924.1:56390-64841 GCA_963575745.1 Prorocentrum cordatum | reverse complement strand
ACACACACACACACACAGACACACACACACACACACAAAAACACACACACATACACACACACACGCACGCGCACACGCACACACGCACTCACGCACACACGCACACACGCACACACGCACACACGCACACTAGGTGCGCTGGCGCCACATCTGGCATCATACCCCTCCCGCCCGTCCCTTCCCGCTGCGTTGAACATTTGATAGATTCGCCAACTGGAGTGTCTTGGAAGACCTTGCCCCCCCGCCCCCCTCCCTCAGTGGCAGCGGCACGATCTGGCCCATCGTTTGTCGTGCAGTGGAGGCGCGAGATGTGCATTGGCAGAGGAGGAAGGGAAGCAGGAGAGGGTGGAGGAGGGGCAGGATTAAGGTGATGAAGGAGAAAGGAGAGGAGAAAAGGAGAGGAGAAGTTGGGGAAGAAGGAGAAGGACGCGGACGAAGGTGGAGGAGGAGCAGGAGGAACTGGGGACGACAGAGGGCAACAGAGGGGGGTGGCACCGACGATGGAGTCTGACCAAGGAGCGCGGCACGCGCTGGGGCGAGAGCCCCGTTCCGAACGAAGGGGGGCCACGCGCCGATCCTGACACGCGGCCAAACGCGCAGCGGGAGCACCATGCTTGAAGGGTACGTCCCGATCGAACAAACCATGGGGCAAGCCAACGGAAGGGTACGTCACGATCGAACAAACTAAGGGTACGTCCCGATCGAACAAATCCTGTGGGCGAAGGAGGCGGAAACAAACCCGCACCTCGTCAGGGGTGGAAGGGGGAGATGGGTCATATCGAGCTAGGTGCGCTCGCACCACATCTGGAATCCTACTCCCCCCCCCCTCCCTTTCCATTGTGCAAATACTTTCCCATTCGGCAATCCAGCTGGCGAACGAGACCGTGGCCCGTGGACTGTATTCGCAGCGGCAGAGGGCTGGGGGCAAGGCGAAAGGATTCAGGAGGGAGAGGGGAAGAGGAGGAGGAGGAAGATGCCAATGAGGGCAACTGGGAAGAAGGACGGGGAAGAAGAGGACGACGCCGACGAGCGCCGCGGAGCCATCATTGTCTGGGGATGGCTGGGCGCGGCTCCTCGGACGCCCTCCCGAGGCGCAAATGTACCCGCGGCGGTCGCGGCGCCCGCACTGGGCGGTATCAGGGGAGAGATGAGAGCGGCTGTATGAGTAATAGTCGTGGGGGGGGGGACAAGATGTGCGGCAAGTCTCGGGACGGCCGAGTCCGATCCGAGTGGAGACATGCACGGGAAACAATGAAAGACAACGCATTGAACTCCGGCTGGTGGACAAACAACAATACGCGGGAAGGCGGCGACTGCACTGGACAGTATCAGGGGAGAGGGAAGAGTCGCATTATCCTGGGACGCTGGTGTGGTCGGCGTCTGCAGGATCCTCCCAGCGAGGGGGAGGATCAGCAGGGGCAAGGTTCGGCATATTTTGCGGCGTGGCCAGTCTGTGGTTCAGCGCAATACCAAGCAAGTGCGAAGGAGATCCGATACCCTCGATCGTGAATCCCAGCGGATCAAACTCTTTGACTGGTCTTCCCTGGCCCTTCTGGCAAGTGGCTGGCGACCGATCGCGAGGATGGTCATTAGAATGCCGAGGGGGTGCGTTGATCGCGGCAGCCGTTCTGGAGCGTCTGCAGGTGACCGAGAGGCTCTTTTGGGGCCCTCTTGGCCGATCACGGGTTCTCAGTGGGCCCTCCAATGTCGTCTTGGAGTTCCCACGATACCCCCAAGAGGCCCTCGAGAGAGCCCCAAAGGGGTATCAGTTTCACGGGCGCTGAAAGTTGCACCTCCTGGGGCCTTCATGGGGCCCCTCTGGCACTTCGTGGCCATCCTCCTCTTCACTCTCATCCTCGTCTCACATTGCTTAGGTGACACTTGTCGGGCTCACCAGGCGTACCCCGTCCCATCCCCCAACCACTTGCTCCTTTCAATTCCAACCTCAACTCGTCCCCCTTCTTGGTCGTTTCTCCGTCTCCGTCGTGCTCCTACTGCCTCCTCTGTCCTCCGCTTCCCTCCATCGCCACTCCCCCCTCCTCATTTTTGGGACCGTCAGGGGACGCCTCTTGGGACGCACGGGGGAGGACCCTCGGAAGCTGCCCAGGGTGGCTCCTCTAAGGTCCGAGGGGATTAGCCCTGAGCGCTGGTGCGGGGGCGACAACAGAGGCCATCTGGGATCGAGGAAGCGGTGCTTGTGGGCGACGAGGGCACCCCCCCGTTGGGGCGGACGAAAGGCGCTCCTGGTGGTTGACGGGAGAAGCAGGTTGTGGTGTGGTCGACGAGTGAGCCTCCTCGGGCCGACGAGAGAGACCCATTGCGGCTGGCGGGTGGCAGCCCGTGGGGCCGACGAGACAAGGCTCTTTGATTAGGGCCCGACAAGACAAGTCCCTTGGGGCTCCGCAGTAACGTCGACGCCGCGCGCCGTCACCAACGCCCCACACGGGGGCGAATCCACGATTGGTGCGTCCACCCGTGCCACCACCTTGACACCACAGGGCACGCCTTGTCATCATTGGCGCAGTACTAAGGACGACGCTCCAATACAGCTCTGTGGTCATCAGTCGTGTGCTCATGGCGACGGCGGCCGCCATCCCAGCACCCATGACGAAATCGGACGTGACCCCATGGGGGGGGGCGTCCATTGCCTACTCCAACGGGGTTGTGACGACATCGGCTGGTTACCACGCGTGCGACCACAGCGAGACTTGATTGATGGCCGCAGTTGGCGCACCGTGACATCGGGGGTGCGACATCGCGCCACTTGTCGACACAACGTCGACATGCCCTCGACGCGAGGAGGTAACCGAGGACGCCCGATATAGCTATTTGCCAAAAGAACGGGAGCCTCAACCAATGTGGAGTGTGAAGATGTTGCAACATCGGTCTCAATAATGTTCTGGACCTGTCGTACCGACATGACGATGAGATCCGGCAAACTGTCATGTAAAGGATATGCGTGCGCGGGAATGGGGGGGCGACGACGCGGCGACGACCCGACGCGCTTATTTTTTTACGCGCGCGTGGCTGGCCCGCGGTGCCAACCTAGTCCTATAAACCAGTATGCAGCTGCGGAAGCGCAAGATGGCGCGACGGCGGCGAGCGGCGGCGGCGGCGCAAAGACAGCGGAGGGAGATGCTAAACACCCCCCGCAGCGGCGGGGTGCGTAGGGACATGGTTTTGACTCTCCTCGGAACTTCGCGGGTTCGCGGCACCGCCGGGCACATTGGCCCCCCCTGGCGCCAACCCCCAAAAAACTTCTCTGGCGCCACGGGCGGGGTGCCAGCCACTGCCCTTGGAGCTCCCCTGATGAGGGCCGCAGCAGACCAACGAATCCCACCCCTGGACAGCGCTCCGCATCAAAAGTGGATGCTGGTGTTCAGGATCTGAAACTTTGTCGCGGTATTCTCGAGCAGGTAGAGGCAGCGCTGGTTGAACCGGTCTCGTCTCCTTCTCTGCATTCGCCAACGGCTGAAATACCTGTCGCGACCGTTCGCGCGCCAGTCTTGCTACCTCTGTTCAGCAGTGTTGAAAACCCAATGGTCTGCGTTCCTCGCGCGGTAATGCTGGGGCGCGCCTCGGCTGTCAGCGCCCGCGGCGTCGCGGTTCTCGCGAGTCTCCGAGCCAACTCGGCGCCGGCGCGCAAGAGCCCCATCGGCGGAAGTAGAACGCGGGGCGCGGCGCCATGCCATCCTGCGCGCTCGAGCCACGGCCCCGGCCCCTTGGCGACGACGGCGGCGCTGGCTGCGCGGAGCGGCGCGGCAGCCGCCTAGGCAGGGCACCTCCTGCCTGGGGGCGCCGCCCATCAGCGGCCGCAGATATCGGCGCGGGCAGTGGCGCAGCGTCATTTTGCGCGACAGATTGTTGGTCACTGGCTGAGCTGGTGCCCTTGCTAACGACGGGCTCTGTCCCCAGTGCTTCCCGCGTGGCGCCGCGCCCTGAGCCGGCAACGCCTTCCATAGCGCTCATCGACCCAAGGGCGCCATCCGTGGGCACTCCGCCAATATACACCACCGCCAGTTCAGCATCGGCAGCGCTGAGCGAATACAGAGCTCAAAAGTCAACCTGCGCCTGAACTACTGCAACACCTGTGGCAACTTGCATCTCAACATCCGGTGGAATTCTCATATTGGTGAACAAATATCAAGTCATCCGCGCTTTCTGTGCGCTCGCAGAGTGTCAAATGCAACGGCGGGGGCTTTCTGATCATGCTTGGTAATCCATCAATCCAAAAATACGGCGCGATCGCCAGTCATCTCTTCGCCCCATTCAACTTGGCCTTTGAATTCGATAATGCAGGCCTGAACCAGTCGTGAGGCGCCCCGCATCTTGGATCCAAGGTGGAGCCCCAAATCCGTTCTGCAATGTCTACCAAATCAAAGCTTTTGACCGCCTCTCTTATCTTTGCCTCTCATGAGTGGGCGTTATCCTCCTTTGTTTTGGGCCATGTCCCGGTCCGAACGAATCTTCCAGATCAAATTGTCCGTCCGGGAACGCCACGTACCGTTGTCCTTCAATGTGGCCTGCAATGCATTCTCGAACGATGCCAAAGATCCTAAATGGCCTCGCGTCACGCGAACGGTCAGTGAACTTCTTCTGCCCCCCCCCCCCGCCAAGAAATTGCCGGCGCATCCTTTGCTATTGTTAGAAAACTGCGGCGTCAGCGTTCTCTGCTTCCTTCAAATATTCAATCGTGTATTGACGTGCGAACTTCTCTACAGTGCGCGCAGATGTTTTGACGGCGCTCACCCCGGTGGGTCAGTAGAGACACCGCTAGATATTGAGATAGGGTATCAACGTCTTTTCCTTCTTCAAGATCATCCCCCACTGTTGTGTCTGTGGCGAATTTCGCCTCTGCGCGGTCAAGATTGAATAGAAAGTGATCATCTTTGTGGTCTCCGTCATCTGGTGATTGGACGAGCGGGGCAGCCGCGGGATGTTGATCATCCTGGGGATCTGGACTCACCGGAAGCATGTCTTTCCCATGAGAGGCTGCCCAGTCGGCCCCGGGCTCGTCAATGCATCTTTCCCCCCGCAATTGGAGTCGATGCGCGACGAGGGCGGTCCCGAATTCCCTTTATTTTCAATGCCGGGTAGCTCGTGAACGAATCATGTGCAGGGCATGGCTGGGCCTCGCCCGCGTGGTCTATTGAGCCCGCTGATGAACAGGTTCCCACCAGCACGGTGGCGGTGGGGCGATCAGTTCCTTCTGCTGTCAATGCTTCCTCTCAGGTTTACCATCCTTCTACTGGAAGAACCAGGTCATCTTCGACTCCTGCCCAGGCGAGAGCAACAGGTGGTGGGCGCGACATTGGCGCGGCAGTCTGATCAATGTGGTGCCATTGAGCAGGCCACCAATCAGCAGCCTTCGTACCATCTCCCTGCCACTTGTTGCATGCCAAGAACCTCCCTTTGAGGGGCTCAACGTAACTGAAATATGTCTCGTGGCGAGCGAGCGGCGTACCATCGGCTTCCTCAGCCCTCCACGATGGAACAGACCCGGGCTCATTGGCGAGATAGGTAAGACTTGCTCAATTTCATGCGTCGCGCCTCCGCCTTCTCAATTCATTGCCTCTTGTGCTTGCAGTGCTCCAGCGAGTTTAAGTTGATGGCCGTCGAAGCGTTCTCATGCAATGAACGCCTCTTCGTGATGATCAGATTTTCGTTTCCGGGCTGAACTGGCCGCGTGCGACTTCGCCACTGGAGACAGGAACCACTCCTTGCAGTCGGCTGTGGATCGCGACGCGCACGTGCAGACTCGAGACAGTTGTCTTGCAATGTGGGCAACAACTATATATCGAACGAACGCAATGTAACTTCGCGCGGGCATGCCGCCCGTCATCAGTCCGCGGGCGATTGCATAGCTCGCGCTCGGCATCTTAGGTGGTGCAATCGCCGCCAATCGGGCGGAAATGCTCGTCGTAATGAAGATAAGCGGTGGTCTTGCCGGGGTCAGTCGCGATCTCTAGATTGACCGAAGTGTGGTAGAACAGCTTATCCTATGTCGTTCCTGGAACATCTTCATTGCGTTGAACATTTGCCCATCTGTCCGGGCTTTTTCGGTGCTGCAGTCTTAGAGCCGCAGCCATGCGGCGTGCATGGCAATATTGGTGTTTTGGAAGATGAGTGAGAAGATAATTGACGGAGACTGCGTCCTGTCTGACAAGGCTCTACATTTGTCGCCTCAGCGACCGCGCCCCGGGGTTCGGCCGGTGTTTCGGCGACGTCGACCAGATCGTCGCCGCCGGGGCCAGCATTTCCGTCCGCGTCAGGGGCGCCGGGTGCGGGGGTAGAATCGAAGCGCCCACTATCAACGTCGCAGGCTAGATTCCCCGAGACTGCCCCCCACGAGCTGCGCGCATTCCCCGCCCCGAAAAAAAACCACTGAATCCGTGGCGACGGCGTGTGAACAACGCGCCAGTCGCACGAGAGGTCCAACAGAGCGAATAATGAAAATCAGTGATGACGTCACTGTTCACGGGTAAACTGAGGCGAGTGCTGGGAATCAGTCATGCCATCCATAGGAATCAACTCCGCGCGGCGATGGTCCGACCGGTTGCGCCGGTCGCCCGCCCCCGTTGCTGCGGCCCATGGCTGCGCTGATCTGAACAGAGCATGCAGGGGGGCCGCGCGCAGCCCCTACATCAACCAGACTCATGTGGCCCCCATCGTGCTGAAGGACAACACCCCAGCACTAATTTGAAGCACCTGGGAATGCGTCGAAACAGTGTCTAAACAATGTCGGGCGAGTGTCTCCCAGGGCCCAGCGCGTGAAAACCTTTGAGTTTCGGTGCTTGTTTTCTGGTGCTCAAAATTCTTGCTGGTGATCGAAGCTAAAATATGTTGAGACATCATGAACCCAGACATGCCTCGGCGCCCGGCACCGCGCAGCGCCGCCTCTCGAGAGCAGCGGTCCCCCGGGCGACTGCGCAGCTCCACTGACCGAATGCCTCTCTCCCCGACGACGACGGGATCTCACTGTCGACGGCCAGGTAAACTCCATGCCCACTACGTCAGAATAGACAAGAAGTCTGACCCGCAGGCCAGAACAAAAAACTAAAACTGTGGTCAATGCGCCTTTCCCCCAATGAAAGCACGCTGGGGGCTTCAGGCATGCTTGAAGCGACAAAGAGGCCATCTTTACATTGCCAGCCTGCCACGCTGACTGCGCCCAGGGCCCCGCTGAAACCCCGGCAACGATTAGGGCGACGTCCGCTGATACTTTGTGAATATCACCCATAGCGCCAGCGCTCTTTACGAATCTTTCCGCAATGAAGTTGCAGACGCCGCCCGCGTCAACAGCGAAATGCATCGGACCAAGGCTGACGCGGGGATTCCCTCGATCGCCCGCGGCGGCGCCACTTTCAAATCCGCTTCCCCGTTTAATCCACAACTTCCAAACCTCACTCTCGAATGAGACCCTCGACGTGGCCGACTGCGCCTCCCTGGGACATCCCACCTATCTAATAGAAAAAGGGAGCTCCATTCCAGAATAGCCCCCCTCTTTGGCAAGGGTTTCTGTGCGTCAGCGAAAACGAACTGGAATATCGCGCGAGACAGAACGTCTTATTCTTGACTAAGCTAGGTTTCAGAGCGATACTTAAATCGGGTTTGCTGGCAGCTCTCGGTAGCAAAGCATTAAGCATGAATATAGAATACCCTTCCTTTTCGACCATGTCTGATATTGTGACATGTGCGAGCTCGACCGTCTTTGAAATATCCCACGTGTGGCGTAGGTTCTACATGACCTTCGCCATTCGACAAACGACGCTTGCCAACGCTGACCGGCAACTCAAAATACGTGCCGGGTCGTGCTGGGCAAGCTTGATGGCTGCTTATCGCCTCGATGCAAGGGCGTCTTCTCGATGCAAGTTTTCGATTGAAGCGACGGCCCATGGAGAGGCAACGCGTACATCGGATGAGTTTAACAGCCATCATGATGAGGTTGGCGCATGGTGAGTGTTGCCCGCCCGGAGATCAACGGCGAGGCCATCGACTCCCGGTGGCCATTTTCGCTGATGTCCCGGAGCATTTGCTCGCTACCGAAAGCCTTCTCCGAAAGGGGAATTCGTTGCGCTCGTCCAGTGCCAACTAGGGCATTGCCTTTGCCTTTGCCACTCCCATTGGTGCTCGTAGATTTCTGGATACCTTTCTCGCGGCCAGCGTCAGGCCCGGGAGCGGCACGGGCCCCGGTAGAGATGGCCGACGCAGAATCGGCCTGTTTCGGGGCGCGATCGCACCCGGCCCTCCTCCCGCTTTCAGCAGACTCTCCTCCCGCCTGCCACTCTGGAACAATTTCCCGCGCTGTCTGTGGCGCGGGGATCGCGGTAGAGGCCGTTGCACCTACCGCGAGAGAAGGCAACGCAAACCAATGTAGCCTGCTGCTCCTCGAAGGGGCTCGTAGACGACTTCGTAGAACCTGTTGGGCCAGGCGTGGCCGATCGATCTCGG
>CAUYUJ010015924.1:38890-51390 GCA_963575745.1 Prorocentrum cordatum | reverse complement strand
CTGCATTCTGCGTCGGCGGCTAGGCAGGGGTGGTCCGAACTGGCGGACAAAACTAACTAAACGGGGGGACCGTTGTACTGAATTGGCCAGCGTGCCAGAGCTGGAAAACGGGATAGAGCGGGAAACCGCAGAGGGGGGGAGGCAAGGTGAGGGCCACTCAGGGGGGACGGACCAATTTCCTGGGTGAACTGGCGCGGCCAGCCCCGCCGGAAGGGACTGAGTTGAGCAGGGATTAACCGTCCCGGCATTCCTATTAGTCGTACCACGAAATGTTCTTAGAACCCAAAATGTTCTTATAACAAAAACAAGGTTCTTAGAACATGAACCCGATGTGCTAAGAAAACAGTCCCAACCAGAAATGTTCTAAGAACGTTTCGTGGGAACCACAAGAAGTTCTTAGAACATTGTTTGGTGGGGCTATAGGCGAGCCGGGACGGTTCGCCACTGCTTGACTGAGGCGGCTTCTGCGCCGGTGCGCCTGCTGAGGCGGGGCCATGTGCGGGCGACACAAGTCAAAACGGCGAGTAGCCGACGAAGAGCACGACGCGCAAGGCCAGCGGGCCGCGCGCCGTCAAGGTGGGGGCGCAGGAAGGTGCGGCAAGTAAAACTGCATCCTGGTTGGAATGCGTCCAGCAAGATGCTGGACCAACGTGGGGGAACAGGAGGCAAGACCAGGCCGGGGATCCCGTGCGCATGGCGGAAGCCCCGCAGGCGGGGCGGCAACGCCGGGGCCGCGCCGGCGGCAGCAGGCTGCGTGCAGCGCGCTGGGCGGCGTGGCTGAAGGCCCCCGAGGCTGCGACGGCCTAGGACTGAGGCGGGGGCAGTGGCCCGTCGGCGAGCCAAAGCTGCGGCAGCAGCCAGAGGCCCCCGCTGCCAGGGTGGACAAGGAAGGCCAAAGGAGGGCCAGGGCGGCCACTCGATGCTGCGGGACAGTGAGCGGCACTCCGTGGTGAGGCAAAACTGGGGCCGAAGCCAGCGGCCCCAGCTGCCAGGGAGGACAGGGCGGGCACTTCATCGGCGCAGGAAAGTGGGACAAAAATCCTGTGGAGGGCCTCGGCGCTCGCTGCCGAGGTGGGCAGCAAGCGGCGCGCCGCCGCAGGCCAGCCAAAGCTGCGGCCGGAGCCAGCGGCCCCCGCTGCCCAGGTGGAAAGGGCGGGCCAGCCAGCGTGGGGCCAGGGCGGACGTCCGCCGTCGGGCTGGGCAGCAAGCGGCGCGCCGCAGGCCAGCCAAAGCTGCGGCCGGAGCCAGCGGCCCCCGCTGCCCAGGTGGGAAGGGCGGCGGGCCAGCCAGCGTGGGGCCAGGGCGGACGTTCGCCGTCGGGCTGGGCAGCAAGCGGCGCGCCGCAGGCCAGCCAAAGCTGCGGCCGGAGGCAGCGGCCCCCGCTGCCCCCCCCTCCTCCTCCTCCTCCTCCTCCTCCTCCTCCTCCTCCTCCTCCTCCCTCCTCCTCCTCCTCCTCCCTCCTCCTCCTCCTCCTCCTCCTCCTCCCTCCTCCTCTCCTCCTCCTCCTCCTCCTCCTCCTCCTCCTCCTCCCCCCCCTCCCTCCTCTCCCTCCTCTTCCTCCTCCTCGCCAGTGAGGGGCCACAGGGCGGACGTGCGCCGTCGGGCTGGGCAGCCAGCGGCGCGCGCCGTGGCCGGCCAAAGAACCGTGGCCGAAGCCAGCGGCCCCCGCTGCTGGGGCGGACAGGGTGGGCCAGGTCGGGTAAAACAGGGCTAGGATCTGGAATCGCTCCAGAGCGTTCCTCCTCCTCCTCCTCCTCCTCCTCCTCCTCCTCCCTCCTCCTCCTCCTCCTCCTCCTCCTGCTCCTCCTCCTCCTCCTCCTCCTCCTCCTCCTCCTCCTCCTCATCCTCCTCCACTAAAACAGGGCTAGGATCGGGATACATCGCCCCAGAAAATTCCGGAGCGCTCTCAGAGCGTTCCGGAACGCTCTGGAGCGGCCGCGGCGCCCAATACATCCTCCAAGCCCGCCGATTCTCAGAGATCTCGAGTTATCCCGATCCGATTCTGTCCCGATCTTCGCGTCGTTTGAGGTGGGCCCGGTCGGGGCGCCGAACTGGCGCAAGACAGTGGGAGTTTGGGGCAGGGCGTGGGGGGCTGCGCGCCGCCGGGCTGGGCCGCGCGTAATTAGGACAGCCTGTCCAGCACAAGCGCCGTCCACGAAGGTCGTGGGCAGCAGCCGCTGAGGGCGCGGCCGCATCCCCCGCCTCGGCGGGCAGAACAGAAGACACTCTGCATCCGAAGGCCCGCGCGTCGCGAGCTCGCTGCAGGAAACGGGTCTCCCTACTTGCCGAGGGTGCTGGCCCGTCTCGAAGCGCGCTAAAGTATATTTGCCTTTGCGGGTGAGGCCTGCGCACTCTGATGCCAGATTGCCTTTGAGGGTGAGGCCTGCGCACTCTGATGGAGCTCCTTCTGAGGGCAAGCTGGGGAGGGAGACGCATGCGAGTACAGCCACTGAGGCCTTCGGTGGGGCTCCCTATGGGGCCACAGAACGCCTTGCTGGGTTGAGGGAGACGCATGCGAGTGCAGCCGCTGGGGCCTTCGGTCGAGCCCATGAGGCCAGGGTGAGGGAGACGCATGCGAGTGCAGCGACTGGTGCCTTCGGTGGAGCTCCCTTTCACGCCACGCAGCGCTTTACTTGGCTGGGGAGACGCACGCGAGTGCAGCCACCGTGCAGCCACCAGGGCCCTCGGTGAAGCTTCCTATGGGGCCACGCAGCGCTGTACTGGGCGGTGGGGAACGCATGAGAGTGCAGCAGCTGGGTCCCTCGGCGGAGCTCCTTACAGGGGGCGCGGAGGCACGCGCACATGCAGCGACGATGCGGATGCTGCAAGAAGAAAACGGGGAACGTGAGGAAAAGGGGTTGCAGATAGCGCGCTCATTTACAAACCATTTACGAAGCACTCAGAAGCCACTAAATAACCACTGCTAGCCACTTGCTAACCATTGGCGAATATCTTACTAAGTCTGTTAGCGGCGTAGTGGAACCCCTCATAATCGACTTAGTAATGGGGTTAGTAAGCCCGCTAGCAACGTTCTAACCACTAAGCTAACCACTTTGTAACCACTTAATAACCACTTACTAAGTGCCGACTAACACTTGCAACGGTAGGGAGACGTAGACGCCGCTTAGATCTGGCTAGTAAACTCCCTCGTAGTCACTTATTAAGGTTTGTATCCCTTTGCGTTGCTTCCAACGAACTCAAATCATGCTTGCAGCATACTTAGCAGCCCACCTGAAACTATAGGATGCTCGAGTAAGTCAGCTAATTACTTACTAAAGGCGGTTCGCATCTCAGCAGGAGTCCCCCAAGATGCCCCCAAGAGGCTCCTAAGAGACCCCCAAGACGCCCCCCCAGAGGCAACCAAGAAGCCGCGGGAGGCCCCAGGAGTAGCCAACAGCCCCAAAGATGCCGCAAGAGGACACCAAGAAACTCTCGAATGACATCCAAAGAGATTACAAGAGGCATTCTAAGAGGCCGCTGGCCTTTCTGCTCGCCCTCCTATTCCTCATCCTCCCCTCCTCCTCTTCCTCTTCGTCTATTCCTCCTCTTTAATCCATCTATCCTCCCCCTTTTGGGATACGACGTCGTGAGCAGCCCTCTATTGCATTGCATGCTCCTCCACATCACTGATGAGGGCAATTAGTCTGGACATGGTCTCTGGATAGAGCTGGCGGGATTGGGCGACACGTCTAGAGTGCCAAAATGTGTGGGGCGGGAGGAGAGCCCGCACGAGCTCCCGAACGCACCATGGGAAGCAGAAGGGCATGCGAGTAACATGCGCTTCCGTTTAGGTCGGGCCTGTCCCCCTACAGGGGGGATGTTGGGCGAAACATTCACAGCACACAACAATTACCCCAGTGCGACCCTACCTAGAAGTTGGAGCCCCTAGGAAAGCAGCATTAGTTTCTAGGCTATGCCATGCTATGCTATGCCATGCTATGCTGCGCTATGCTATGCTATGCTATGCTATGCTATGCTGCGCCATGCTATGCTATGCTATGCTATGCTAAACTGTATTATGTCATGCTGCGCTGTGCTATGCTAGGCTCTGCTATGCTAGACTATGCTAAGCTGCGCTATGCTATGTTATGCTATGATATGCTCTGCTGTGCTGTGCTGTGCTGTGCTGCGCTATGCTATGCTATGCTATGCTATGCTGCGCTGTGCTATGCTATGATGGGCTATGCTATGATATGCTGTGCTGCGCAATGCTATGCTACGCTATGCTATGCTATACTGTGCCCTGCTATGCTAAAGCTCAGCGAAGCTAAGGTGAAGGTAAGCTAAGCTGAGATACACATGAGCTATGATGAAGCTAAGCTGAGCTAAGATGAAATAAGCTAAGCTAAGATGATATAAACAACGCTAAGCTACGGGGACGTAACTGGGGGAACCGCGGGGCGGATGCCGGGGGAACCGCCCGGGGCGAGTTGCACTGCCCGGCCCCCTTAAGCTAACAGAGTAAGAACCCTTCTAGGCAGAGCCTAGGTAGGGAAAAATACTCAAAACTTCATCCCCCGACTATTTCTGGACTATGCTTGGATACTCCTCCTGTAGAGGGACATGCCCGACTCAAGTTTACGCTGGGGGCGCACGCCCGACCACATCTACTACACACCTCTGCGTTCGTGCGCCGCTGCCCAGCACGCCCGCCATGGAGCCCCCACGCTAAATCAGAGCGAGGGGGGGCCGAGCGGTCAGTCACTGTCCCTGGGTGCGTGGCTGAAGCGGAGCCCCGTGGTGTGGACTCTGCTTGTTGCGATGTTGTTGTTGTTGTTGTTGTTGTTAATGTTGTTGTTGTTGTTTTTGTTTGATTGTTTGTTTGTTGTCGTCGTCCCACCCGCGACCCACCCGCGACGCACCCCGCGGCCCATCCCGGGACCCACCCCGCGACCAATCCGCGACCCACCCGCGACCCACCCGCAACCCATGTGCGACCCATTTGCGACCCACCCGCGACCTACCCACATTGGTTTAATGAACGAAATCGGCGCCTGCGGCGGGCTCGTTGTATTACGCCAGAGGAAAACCCCAAACAGTGGATAGTTTTCGCTGAGGAGATCGACTGGGAGCCAGGGAACCCCAAACCCACCGACATCGGCCCCGAACTAATAACCGGGAACCCAGCAACCCGGAACTGGGAGCCCAGGAACCCAGCCTGCTACAAAAATCGGCGGGAAACTTTCGCCAAATCTTGAAACTTCCGCTAGGACCTCTTCAGTGCAAGCACTGATTGGGGAGTACTTTGTGGAACTTTGGCGCCTGTGGCGGGCTTCTCCAGAGTCTCGCAAACTGCCGATGTCCCCACTGCCCCCTCACTCTTATCCTCGTCTGCTGGGTGCTACGTATCATGAGCACGCGCGTCGCCAGCCCCAAGGCCCAAGAAGACTCTCATGATGGCCCACCAAGCTGTATGGAGTACAGACCGCACAAACTGCGGCCTCAAGATGGGTGCTACGTATCATGAGCACGCGCGTCGCCAGCCCCAAGGCCCAAGAAGACTCTCATGATGGCCCACCAAGCTGTATGGAGTACAGACCGCACAAACTGCGGCCTCAAGATGGGTGCTACGTATCATGAGCACGCGCGTCGCCAGCCCCAAGGCCCAAGAAGACTCTCATGATGGCCCACCAAGCTGTATGGAGTACAGACCGCACAAACTGCGGCCTCAAGATAGCCCAGGGAGTGGGCCGCATCGGATCGCTGGAAAATCGGAACCGAATCGAAGCGGGCCGGCCGGCACCGATGCCGAACTGGATCGATCGGATCGCAGTGGCCCCTGCTGGGCCCCGTCGAAGAGCAACCAATTTTCTGGCAAGAGAGCCTCCGCGCCGCGCCACGGATCCCCCCGCGCCCACTTTCTGCGTGCCGTCGAGGTCAGTTCACCGCCGGGCGCGCGTCCGAAGGCCCCATCAGGAGCGGCTCCCGCGGCGCCACAGGCCGGGGGTCCTGCTCGGGCGGAGCGGCGGCGGCGCCGCCGCCCGCGCCAACGACCGTCGTCCTCGGCGTAGTCGTCCCCTTCCTCCACCGCTTTCTCCTCCCGACGCCACCGCATCCTCCTCCGAATCCTCCTCCTCCTCCTGCATCACCCGTCTATCTCAGAGGATAATGAACTCCTCCCGCTCTGGCGTTGCACACCACCAAGCTTGGACGCGTCGGCCACCGCCACTGTGGCTGTCGCCGTCGTCCGAGCCAGTGGCCCTGACGAGGCGGTTGCGGCGGCACTGGCGGTGCCGAAACGCGCCACGAGTTCAGCACGGCACGGGGATGCGTACCCGATTTGTCTGGCTGCTGCTCCTGGGTGTGGGGGGGCCTGTGCTCAGGGGATCTTGTAGCACCGCTCAACGATGCCCTGGCAACTGAACCTGCGAGGTGGGCCTTTTCCTTTTCTGTGCACTGCAGCGTTGGCTCCAACTGTCGGTGCACTTGGACCCTCACCCTCCATTTTTCTGCACCTCCGACTCCTCTCCAAGAACCAACGTACGGTGCTCCTCAAGGACTGAGGGGCCACTCGATCGCGACCCCAATCGCCCGTTTCCGCGCCCGTGCGGCCCTCTCTCTGCCCAGGAACCCCCGCGCGCTCGTACACGCGCGCGCGATCACACAACACACACACACACACACAACACACAACCAATCACAACCAATCCGCCACGGTGCCCCCTCGTGCGCTGAGGAGTGGAAGGACGCCACGGGTTGCCTGATACGGGTTCCGCGTTCTTCTATAAGGCGACCCCGCCTCTCGCCGCAAATTGTTGCATGCACCCCGCCCACCCCACCCCCCCCAGGCCATGATCCCTGGCACAGAGCGATGGAGCCGCACACCCGAGGCCACGCTCCCTACCAACAAACATATGGATCAGCGCTCCCGAGCTTCCAAGACGGCTCCATCAGTCAACCAAGGCCGCCAAGAAGGCCCAAGACTCCTCCAAGACGGCCTCAAGGCGGCTCAGTATTGCCTCGTGACGGCCCAAGGTGCCTCCAAGAGGGCCAACAAGGACACAAAAGGACCCCCAAAAAGTCCAGAGAAAAATCGCTGTGTTCCAGCATGTGTTGGAACGATGTTCGCATCCTCGCCTTCTTAGACTTCCGTTTGCTCAATGTGGCCCAAGAGGCCTCCACCATTGCCAAAGAGGCCCCCAAGAGGGTCCCAAGCGGCCAAAGAGGACCCCCTGATGGCCCAAGCGGGCTCCAAAACGGCTTCAAGACGATCAAAGAGGGTCCTTGGAGAGACTTCAGGCGGCCCTAAAAGGATCTTCGACGGCCCAAGACGGCCCGAAAACTCCACAGCACCCTAAGACGGCCCAAGAGAGCGCCAAGACGGCGCAGGAGGGCCCCTACACGGCCCAAGAGGGCCCCAACTGACTTCCAAGACTGCGCCCCCCAGGAGCCCCAGGCAGCCCAAAGAGGGCCCACATGAGCTCCATGAAAGGTCCCCAAAAGTGAACACGAAAGGTGACACATTTGGTGGCCTTCCCCTTCTTCCTCCTCATCTTGCGCATCCGCTTCCTCCTCGTCATCATCAACCTCATCAACCTCGACGCACTCAGCAGGGCTCCCCCCACCATGGAGACACGAGGTGTCACGCGCGACGGCCGCCCGCGCCCCCTCGAACAGCGAGGAGGAGGAAGAGGAGGAGGGAGGGACGCAATGGGAATAGGAATAGGAATAGGAATAGGAATAGGAATAGGAGTAGAAATAGGAATAGGAATAGGAATAGGAATAGGAATGGGAATAGGAGGAGGAGGAGGAGGAGGAGGAGGAGGAGGAGGAGGAGGAGGAGGAGGAGGGGGAGGCGGAGGAGGAGGCGAGGAGGAGGAGGAGGAGAAGGAAGAGGAGGAGGAGGAGGAAAAGGAGGAGGAAAAGGAGGAGGAGG
Organism: Prorocentrum cordatum; assembly: GCA_963575745.1. NCBI lineage: Eukaryota > Dinophyceae > Prorocentrales > Prorocentraceae > Prorocentrum > Prorocentrum cordatum. Next base: position 43,514 of record CAUYUJ010015924.1, on the reverse strand, counting down.
AGGAGGAGGAGGAGGAGAGAAGGAGGAGGAACAAAAGGGGGAGGAGGAGGAGGAGGATGCCGTCAGCCCCCGCTGCTGAGGCCAGGTTGCTCTTTTCTTTTCCTGCGCGCCGGTGGTGGGCGCAACGAACTCAGGAAAGGCAGCGCCGGTCCTGGACAAGATCAGGTCGCGCCCGCGCGAGACGGAAACGGCACAAAGACACGGGCCAGACACGAGGGCTCGACGCGCGCGCGGGGGCGGGAGAGGCTGGGAGCGCGAAACTAAAAGGCCTAAGCGGCAACGGAATTGCGACCTCTCTCTCTCTCTCTCGCGGCTGGCCGGCTGGCGGCAATCAACAAAAAAGTAAAAAGCATGCCCTCTGCCCTCGCTGCCGAAGCCATGTTGCTTTTCTCTTTTTTCTGCGCGCCAGTGGTGGGCGCAGCAAACTTAGACAAGGCAGCGCCCGCCCCGGACAGGAGCAGGCCGCGCCCGCGCGGGGCGGACACGGCACAAAGACACGGGCCTGAGACGAGGGCTCGACACACGCAACTTTGCCAAACTTTCCAATTGCTCCTCCCGAGCAGATTCTTTACTGCAGGGGGGAGCGATTGCACTGACAGCCTCAACACGGCTGCTCAGACCGCCATCGAAGGCAGGACGAGGGGATCGAGCCGACGCGTTTTAATGCACCCGTGGGCCTGATCGACAAGAGAGGAAGACATGGCAAAGCTTGTGTGGGTAACGTTCCGCGGCCTTTGTTTTGAAGCCGACGGAGACTGCGAGACCATGAATCGAGGCGTGGGGCTTCTGGCTACGACTATACACTTTCCCGTGGCACCTGCAAGCAAGACAAGTGAGATGCAACCGATCACCGAGGATGCCCGCAGGCTTCTTCCAGGGCGTTCCCCGCTGGCACAGATCTGTGACGACGTGCGAGGCGAAGGCCCAACTACGAGCCTTCAAAAGGCGAGGAAGGTTCCACAAGCGAGAGCGGGCTGGATTCTCGATTGCAACAGGCAAGGTAACAACACGCATCAACTCAAGAAGGCTGCGACTGAAAGCAGTGAGAAGACTGAGCATCACCGCTTCCTGGTCTGCTGGGTGTCGCAGCTCTGGGAGGCCCATCAGATGCTGGCCGCTGCGAAGTCTAGAGGGCAGACAGGGATGGGGGTTGTCAGGATCTAGAAGAAGCCCGGCGTCCCGCGCCCTGGTCCAGGTCTCGCACGGCGCGCCCATGAACACGCCCTACGCCAGCCCCGCCAGTATCCAGCTTCGCGCCACTTTCTGATTCGCTCGGCAAGTCGGATCCCGCAGCGGCCCTCTCGAGCGATCCCACTCCAGCACGACGAAGCCCTTGGCCCGCGGCGCCCTTGGACAAGCCTCCGCGCCCGCTGAACAGCTGTGGAAAGACCTGCGGCTGGACGAGGCAGGCGCCCCTGGAGGCCAGGGCGCGACCAGAGGCCTCGCGATGGCCGCCTGCAGGGCCAAGTCCGCGCTGGGCGCGCGCGCGCCTTGGCCGCGGCCAGCAGCCTCCACAGCTTCTCGCCCACGCGGCCCTCCTTCTGGTGCCGGCGCGCGCTCGGGTCGCAGTGCCACCTGCCGCGCAGCTTGGTCTCCTGGAGCGAGCGGAGCTGGCGCGCGCGGTCGTGGCTTGAAGTTCTGGACGAGGTCCCCGTGCGCAAAGGCGAGGATGGGCTGACTGGGCGGCGTGGGCCTCTCGACGCTGGCGAGGGCGCTGCTGAGGACAAATCGAACACCACCGTCTCGTCGAACTCCCTCGTCTTGCTGCTCCCAGGCGTCGGCGGAAGGGCCATGCCCCCCGTCACCCTGCCCAGGTCGCTCGGCCCGAGGCAGCAATGGAACGCGATGGCGGCCCAGGCGGCCATCGCTCAGAAGCCCGCGCCCGGCAGCTGCATGGCCAGCGCGGCGACCTCCCAGGGAAGCGGCAGCCTGGCCCGCCCAGGGGCGAGCCGCTTCCACCCCATCAAAGCCTGCGTGGCACGGGGCAACGAGAGACTGCCAGCCCGCGCCGTGAACTGGGGCCGGGAGAACTTGACCGCCGCCAGCGCCTTGGTGCCCCGCTGCGCCAGCTTCCCGCTCAAGCGCTCGCGATCCATCCAGGCAGCGAAGGTGGTCGACCATCTCGTGGTCATGCGGCAAGCGCCGCGCGCCGCGGGGGCCAAGCGGGCGATTCCACGACTGGAGGATGTCCTGCGCAGCGCCGCTCACAGCTCCGCCGGCGTGGGCAGCCGACGGAAACGTGGGCCGGGCCCTCGACCATGCCACCGATGCGCCCGCTCTGCCCCGCGATCGGCTGGATGCTGCGGATGTCGGCGTCGGGCACCATGCTCTCTTCGTAGTCGCCCAAGTCGGGCGTCAGCACGTACCCCGTCGGGAAGAGCGTCAGCCTCTCGTGGTACACCGCCACGCCACCCACATTGTAGCGGGTGAGGCGCCAGCTGCCGGCAGCACCCGCGGCCGCCATCACGGAGACGAGGGGACTGGGCGCCGGAAGGCCTTGGCCCTATAGCCTGGGCCGCGGCAAGCGCCTGCACGTCCTCGAGCGATCCCTGCACGGGCGCCTCGGCGGCGGGGAGCCGCCGCGGCACGAGGCGCCAGCGCGGCCGCTGCCTCGGTCCCCGGCAAGGTCTGGGCGCGGCCGTCCGCGCGGGCGCGGCCTCCCTCGGGCGCGTCGCCCGGAGGGCTCACGCAGCCCCCGCCGCGACCCTCGCGAGGAGGCAGGCGCTGGCCACCAACGCCAAGACTTCGAATGAGAAGGCCTCGTGGTCCGCCGGCCCGACCTCGCCCCCACCGCTTGTGCAGAAGCAAGAGGTCAGCGGCGGGCACGACAAGGACTGGGAACAGAGGCGGTCGGGGCACGACTGCACGCAGGCGCGGACCACCAGGGAGGTGGTGACCGCCTGCGCCACGTCGCGCGCCAGCGCCTCCGGTCACCACGGCCTGCACTGGCGGCAAGGCCTTCAGCGCGAAACCGAAATGCCTAAACGGCAGCGGAGTTGGGCTCTCTCTCTCTCTCTCTCTCTCTCTCTCTATATATATATAGAGAGAGAGATATACCTCACGGCTGGCGGCAATCAACAACAAAGCAGAGAGCAGGAGGAGGAGGAGGAGGAGGAGGAGGAAGAGGAGAAGGAGAGAAGGATGAGAGAGGAGGAGGAGGAGGTAGGAGGAGGAGGAGGAGGAGGAGGAGGAGAGGAGGAGAGAGAGGAGGAGGAGGAGAGGAGGAGGAGTAGGATGAGGAGGAGGAAGGAGGAGGAAGGAGGCGGAGGTGGGATGAAGGAGGAGGAGGAGGAGGAGGAGGAGGAGGAGGAAGGGGAGGAGGAGCAGGAAGAGGACTGGTGCAAACCCAAGAGTGATCAACGATGTTGGAGTAAACCCTCTTTCCAATCTCCCTCGTCATGAGCCCCTACAACGATTCAATTCCACTGAAAGAACTGCCTCGTTGGAAGACAACCATTTGAAGAGCTGGAAGCGTGCCACAGCATTACTCTAGAGACTCCAACGCCGCGGATCAACCTGATTATTGCGTCTCTACGATCACGCCATTCCTGGGACTTCAGCACCACGAACCAAAGAAACTGTTGCACCCTCGAAATCATGAGTCTTTCCAAAACCATCTCTGGTACGTTAAACATGTGAATCCGCGAAACTCTTACAAATGCTGAAAGCGATTGTGCGAGGCGCTAAGGCGAGAGCTACCTTTTGAATACCACCCGCCCTCAATCCGTGAAGCTCTTGCAATCTTGTTAAACGAATGCGCGCGAAGCTAAGGCGAGATCCACCTTTTGAAAACGACCCGCCCTCCATCTGTTCAACTACTGCCAAATTTGAAGCTTCAGGGTCATGAGTGGTGAGAACTCTCAGGCGAAACGCCCGGTCCGCCCTTTCAACTGGCCTCAGGGTGCGACGAGGAACAGTTATTCCCTACCTAGGCTCTGCCTGTAGGGTTCTCACTCTCTTTCCTAAAGGGGCCGGGCAGTGCATACCGCCCCGGGCGGTTCCCCAAGTATCCGCCCCGCGGTTCCCCCAGTTACGTCCCCTTAGCTTGGCGTTGCTTATCTCATCTTGGCTTAGCCTATTTCGTCTTCGCTTAGCTTAGCTTCATATGAGCTCAGTTTTATCTTAGCTTAGCTTACCTTCATCTTAGCTTCGCTGAGCTTTAGCAAAGCAGAGCACAGCATAGCATATTCGTTCCCTACCCAGGCTCTGCCTAGAAAGGTTCCTACTCTGTTGGCTTAAAGGGGCCGGGCAGTGCAACGCGCCCCGGGCGGTTCCCCCCGTCCCCTGGGACACGAGCAAAAGCAACAGCAAAGGTAAAAGCAAACGCGCGGTTCCCCCAGTTGCGCTCTCTGGGTGCCAAACAAAAGCAACAGCAAGGGCAAAAGTGAAGGCGAAAGCGAAGGCAAAGCAAACGAATAGCATAGCAAAGCATAGCATAGCATAGCATAGCATTAGCATAGCGAAGCATAGCATAGCGCAGCATGTCATAGCATAGCATAGCCTAGCCTAGCCTAGCCTAGCATTGCGCAGCATAGCATAGCATAGCATAGCATAGCATAGCATAGCATAGCATAGCATAACATAGCGCAGCACCGCATCCACTATTGCTGCTGCTGCTATGCTA
>CAUYUJ010015924.1:35000-38790 GCA_963575745.1 Prorocentrum cordatum | reverse complement strand
TCCGAGCACGACTTTGTGCACAAGTTTGGCTCTGATGTCGTGGGCGGCTCTAATGATGAGCGCAAGGCCGCGTTCGCGCGCCTCCTTGAGCGCGGCCATTTGGTCTTCGAGAAGAAGACTCATCGCGGGCATCCAGCATACGTGCCACTACTAAAGGTCAGCGGAACCATGGCAGACCTCGGCCCCGCAGATCGCGACCTCGTTGGACCAGCGCTGGTGGAAACGATTCGCTGCAAGGAGCTCACCGAATACGTCTGCAGCGCTGCCCGCGTCCACAACGTGGAGACGTTCATCAGATACCTCGGCGGAGAGGGGGCCGAGAGGCCGAAGAAGCGAGGCAGGATCGGCAGGAAAACTGCAGACGATGCAGAGAAACGCGCCGACCTGGTGCAATCCCTGCGAGCCCAAGAGTCCGCTGCAGACGCAGTGGCGAAGTACGTCGCAGCTTCGGCGGGCGCGGGGCAGGGCGGCGATGTGTCTGAGACAGCACAATTCACTACCACATATCAGATGAAGTTTGATGCGCCGTCCAGAAGGTGTGTGGTTGGCTTCGGTGCCCAGAGCCTGAATTGGTCCGCTCGTCTGGCCGGGCTGGGCGACGTCGACGATTGGGACATCAAGAAATGCACGTTCACGCTGGCCCCGCAGATTGCAGCGAGAGTCGAGTTTGCGTTGGGCCAGCACCCGGCAGCGAAGTTTGAGTCTCTTCGTAGATATTCCACGGACACGGCCGCAGTATGCGAGGAGCTCGGCATGACCACAGAGGATGCTAAAAGCACGTGCGTATCTGTCTTCTGTGGCGGCAATCCGCCCGAAGCGCTCTCCGAGAATAGCTTCCTCTTGGCGTTGGGGCGCGAGGGCATTTATCTTCGCTGGCTTGCTGTCTCATTGAACCCCGAGATGCACGAGGTTTTCGTCAGAGATAGTTCTCGGCGGAGCCCGGCTGCGACTACGTGGTTCTACATGTGGACTTACGTTGAAGATTGCGTCTTATCTGCCTGGGTCGATTTTATCAATACACAAGCCGTGCAGCATTTGAGTTTGAATTTCGACGGCGTCATGGTCGATCCTGGGCGGGTCGGGGATCGGGCAGCATTCAAGGCCGACTCGGAGAAGGCGATCTTGGAGGCCACGGAGTATTCCGTAGAGGTCGCCTTGAAGAACCACGCGCGTTTCCTGGACATGCTCGTCGGCGACGCGGAGACCGTGGCGCGCGACGACGCCACTATTCCGGAGGTACTGCTTGCTGCTGGCAACTGCATCATCCTCATGATGGCCAGGCTGACGGACAACGTCGCCGCGGCGGCGACCATGGCGAACAAGCGCAACAAGGCGAACAAGGACGCTGCAGAGTGCAAGGTGCGGACGTACCAAGATTGCAGCAAACTCATGAAGCAGTTCCTGGTGCCCTCGTTAGATTTCCCGACTGGAGAGGGCAGGTATCTGATCCACACCGAGAATGGCGGCCACCCGCAGTGCGTGGCCGCGACCTTGCTCCAGGATGATGTCTGCCATGTGTTCGTGGGGGAGAAAACGTACGAGACCAAGATTTCAACCGTGCGTCGGTGCTGGTCCGCGTCTGCAGACTCCAAGTTTCTTGCTCAGTTCAAGCTTTCGGCCGTGGTGCTCCCGCCAAACACGCAGGAACAAGTGCTCCTTGATTTGAAAGCGGGCGGATCGGCTAGCGACGGCTCATGCAGCGGCGGCGCGCCCTACACCGAGGGCAAGGGTCTGCGGCAGGACATCGCCGACGAGTTCTAGACGCACTTGGAATTCTGCGTATGCGGATGCAGGCTCTGCAAGAAGAGCGATGCGACTCACGGGGCCATCGTCCATGACCTCCACACCGCGACGACAGTGACGGTCACGCCCTGGCAGTGCAATAGCAAGAAGTGCCGATTGACATACGGCCCCAACTTCGCGTGGGTCGGCGGGCGCAAGAAGAACACTGCTACTCTCGCCGACCTGGAGTGCGCCGGAGTCGTCTTCATCTCAAGTAAGCGCGGCTTCACTTTGAGATACGTGCGGTACTACGAGGCAATGTTGTTCAGGAGCTTCGTCTCGGCCAGGGGCGCAGACTGGGCCCAGAAGGATGTCTTTGACGACGGCGACGGCAGCGGTTGGCAGGGGAAGGAATTCCTTGTCAACATGCGTAAACTTCACAGCCATGCAATCATGTATGTGCTGGCCGTGCAGGAGCTGGAACCGCTCGACAAGCATCTTGACATCTACGTGGAGGAGGACATCAGCGAGAGCGCCCTGAGAACATGCGACGAGCACCTCCACCGGCGCGTCTATCCGCCCGCCAACTCCGCTTCCGTTACTGAGCTAGTGGGCGACGGCCACGAGAAGGTGTTGGCGCGCTGCAGCGGCGGCTGCGGCCTTCCAGGAGGGAAAGTGCTGAAGAGGCCTTCGGCCGCTCGGAAGTTCGCTGGGAAGGCCCTGACGAAAAAGCCCGCTGCCGCGAAGACTCGCTCCAAGCCCGAGCCTGTCGCGAAGAAGGCCGCCGTGATTAAGAGGCCCGCGGCGACCATGGCTGGCACGAAGCGCAAAGCCCCGAGGTCTCTACACCACAACAACGGGTGGTTCATGCTTCTGACCACGAGCGGCCGCGTGGTGGCCGTGACCGAGCAGTCCGCGCCAGAGGGCAACGACGTGGTCAAGTCCACAATCCTCCGGGTTCTCCCGCAGTATCCGAAGGTCAACTGCTTCATGTGCGACAGGGCATGCTCGGCGATGCCTTCGGCGCTCCTGGACGACCAGATCAATCCGATTAAATACTGGGTCGTCGACAGGCTGCACGCCCAGAAGCACGTGCCCACCTGCGCGTGCAACCCGCTGTTCATCCATCGCTTGAAGCTGCGTATCAGCGGACTTAACACCCAGGTGGCAGAGCAGTGCTTCTCATGGTTTCGCGGCTACTCGCGGGTCTTCAACGAGATGTCGCCCAGCCGCCACCGCTTCTTGGTCTTGTACTTCGTTGCCAAGCACAACTCAATGTTGTCTGCTGGCGACACTGATCACCTGGGGCACCCAGCGGCAGCCGCCAGTAAGATTCACAAGAAACCCAGTGGGCATTACCCGTGCGCTTAAAGCGACGGTGTTCCACGTGCGTATAGGGAGGGCGAGCATGCGCGCCGCCATCTGTAAAGGCCTGTCGCGGTTCTGGCGCGCGCAGATGCACTTAAAAAACGCCCCCAAGAAGTTCATATAGGATTTTTTTCAAATCGGGAGACTCCTCTTTGTGTTTTTATTGTATTCTCACATTGTTTTATGGTTTTAGTGTTCTTGTGTTTCCGAGTCAAAAGCGCCCAAAAACCTATGCTAAGTGACGGTTCTAAGCTCCGCTTCATCTCTATACGTCTATGTAGATGTCCTTATGTGGCATGTGTAATATACGACTGCTTGTTACTTTGTTGCGCCATTTGATTGACGTACTATTATGTACACCGCGTGCGTCTTAGTGCATCTGTGCATTGCGTTTTGTGTATATATAGTTTGTTTCTTGCAATGTGTATATTTATGCGTATGGTGTGCGGCGTCGAATGTATTATCTATACATTGTAAAGTCGAACAGCGAAGCAGTCGCCACCAGGTCGGGACGATATTTTTCGACAAATCTAAATATATTATTGATATACGGCCTGTGCGGCCGAGGGGACTCCCAGAACACCCCGGCCTCGGGTTTTCTGGACGGGGGGGGGGTGGGGGGGTGGGGTTTTAGTGCGCGAGGGGGGGTTTGTTGCGCGGGGGTGGGGGTGGGGGTGCGGGGGAGGGGGAGGGTTTCCGC
>CAUYUJ010015924.1:22500-30000 GCA_963575745.1 Prorocentrum cordatum | reverse complement strand
CGCGGCCCTGCGGATGCAGGGCTTTTTTGGCGGACGCCCCGCGCGGAGCGTAGCCGTGCGACCGCGTATCCGCGGGATGGGTGCTCGGAGTCCAGATTGCGATGGCGCGGATACGGATATGTTCGCCGCTCGTGAGGGGTCCAGTCCGTCCGAGACCCGGATTCGAGGCGCTCGGGGGCGTCCAAGAGGGGGCGATAATCGTGTCGGACAAAATCACGACGGGAGGTTTTTGACCGTTTCCGGCTTCTGGAACGGGCAGCGTTTCAGAGCGGCCAAGAGAGTTCGAAGTTCGGTCGGTTCGGGTTCGGCTGCGTCGCAGTCGGTTGCGTTCGGTCGCTTCGGCTCCTTAGCAGTGCCTGGATTGGTGATGACTCCAGGGGAGGAAGTCGAAGGTCACGACAGCCGCCGTGGCGGTGGCCGAGTATCGCTTCGCTTTGGGGCATATACTTGCGCCGTCGTGGTCGATGTCGCCGTGCTTCTGTGGGCAGTCGCTGACATGTCGGTTCCCGCAGTTAGGGGGCCACGTGCGAACCCTACCCCTACCCCCCACGATTTCTGAGGGGGGGGGGTGGGGTTCACTTCGCCTCAGAAATCGTGGGGGGTAGGGGTAGGGTTCGCACGTGGCCCTCTAGCAGTTCGCCCGCGGCGACGGCTGTGACCAGCGCGAAAGTGAGCCAAGTGCATGCATGCACTTTGCTTGGTGTCTTGCTGGTGGCGCGCGGCGTTCGGTTATGGTGAGGGCTCGGACCTCCGCGCGGATCGGACCCGCCAGGTCGTCTTCGCACGTGCCTCTTCCATGCAGGCGTCGTGGTCGAGAGACGCCTCCCCGGGTGGGGCTTGGGGCGCCCTTCGTCGCTGGTGGTGGTGGTGGCGGTGGCATGCTGGTGTTCGGCGGCAACCCCGCTGGGGGCGGCGGCGGTGGTAATGAGTGGATCCCTTTCTCCCTCGCCGTCGCCGCGCAGCACAGCCTGCCGGGAGCCGTGCTCGTCTTGCTCGCCGGCTCACCCCGACGTTTGCGAGCCACGCTGCTCAGCGTTCCTGGAGATTTTTGCTCGTCCTCGGAGCTCGGCCCCGCAGGCTGAGCCGCGCCCTCGGTGGTCCAGCTTGCCCCGTGGCTGGCTGGAGGAGCGCAGCGCAATGCAGCGCAAAGCACTGCGCGACCTCGCCACAGTCGGGGGAGCGTAAGACCCGGGTTTGCCAGGACTCGGGTTCGCCATCGTTTTTTGACGACCGCGCCTCGGATTTTGACGAGGAGGAGTTTCGTGGGATGTCTGCAGCGGGAGGCCTCGTCAAAATGCAGGCTCGGCCTCGTCATTTTTTTGACGACCTCGTCGGGGATTTCCGAGTCCCCTGTACCCAGGTCTTACGTCCCCCTGACACGGGGTTCCCCGCAGCGGAGTTGTGCCACCAGGCGTGTGCGCCCTGCCGCATCTGCATCTGCTGCCGGCGGGTCCGTTGCATCGCCTGTCGGGCCTGCGGTGGGCCGCCGCCGCCACCTCACCGTGGCAACGGCGACGACGACGACGACGACGACGACGACGCCCCGCGGTCAGCATACGGTAATCTGCTGAGTGTAGGCTTAAGTCGGGCGTGTCCCCCTACAGGGGGATTTTCGACGAAAAATAAAAAATACACCCCCAAGAATAGTCCAAAAATGGTCTGTGGCTTATTTTCTGAATATTTTTTGACCTTTTTGGGGTATTTTGGGTGTATGTTTTACGTTTCGTCGAAATTCCCCCTGTAGGGGGACAGGCCCGACATAAATGTAGGCTGTGTTCGACGGTTCTTGCCAGACGCGTGTTTTCCCGCGCCGTGAGACAGATGTAGTAGGCTTCTCGTTGACGCCTGTATGCGCGTGGTGCGGGGTAGCGGGGCGTAACTGGGGTGCCGCAGGTCCTCCGACACCCGTGCTATACACTGGTCTATCCAGTTTTGAAGTGCCTCCAGTTTTGAAGTGCCAGGGTGACCACATTCCGGAAGTACCCTGGATGCGGTCGAGGATATCCTGGCGCTGGTAGTTAGTGAGTCGCTGTCTCATTCAGTTGTGGCATGTGCGCAACCCCAGGGCTGTGCATGCCTGCATGAGGCCTCCTTTGTCGTCAGGTTCCTCGATGGGATCACCGACAGGGCCAGCCTGCTTGTCTGGATCCTGCATGGGGTCGTCGCTTTCCACCTGGTGAGCAGCACAGGCTGCGGGACTGGTGTCCATTGACTCAGCCGCCCCCGTGTCCTTGCCCAGGAGGCGTGCGGTCTGGGGACCGTCGGGACTGATGTCCGTCGATACCCTTGCCTTCACGCTGTGCGTAGGTGTCGTCGGTTGGTTGGGTATCAGGTGGTTGTGGTGCAATGGCTTTCGTGGCTGCGCGCAGTGCTTGAACGATGTTCATGCTTAGTCGTTCTGTTGGCGCAGTTCTGCCCAGGGCCACGTCGTCCTTAGCGTGGGGCATTTGTCGCTTCTGAAGCTGGTGGACGTCCCAGGCCACGGTGGCTGGTCGCCCAGGTTGGCTGTTGATAGCTGATCCTGCAGGGTCACCGTCGCGATGCGCAGCCTCTGTGGGGTAGCCGCACCCTGTGTGGCGCATGCTGATGATGCTAGTCGTCTGGCTTGGACGTGGCAGAAGTTGGCAGCGCGGTGCTGCGCGGCGCCGATGCTGGCGAAAGAAACGGCACTGCCTCCCCCCCTGTTGTGCACGAGGCCACTCTCGGCCGCTGGGCATCGGGGCTGGTGCCCCGAGCCCCCAGCCGCGAGGAAGACCGCGCACGGCGAGCTGGGCGTGGGCGAACGGCTCTCATGGGGCCGCATCACGCGGTGGCGGCGGCCCAGTCTGCCAGAGGCGTCGCCCGCCAGCGCGCGGCTTGCCGGGCAGGCGCCGCTGAGCCAAACGTTGCGGAGCGGTGAGGTCGGAGGGCACCAACTATACACCAACACCGATCCTGGCCCAGGATCACATTGGGCCCAGGATCGGTGTATATGCATTCTTGCGCAAGGCAGGAGGGCGTATACACCGATCCTGGGCCCAGGGTGATCCTGGCCAGGATCGGTGTTGGTGTATAGTTGGTGCCTTCCTATGAGGTACGAGCAAGAGCAAGCCAGGAACGTCAGAACCCCCTATCGCGGTGGTGAGAACTAGAGGAGCTGTGCTCCTGGCACATCCGAGCGGACTGCCCCATGCAGAAGCATGCAGCATGAATCCAAAGTGCTACCTCGTGGGGGAGAGGGAAGCCCATCGAGGCCTCTTCAGTACGGCCCGTGCGGTGGTTCGGGGCGGGCGCGGTGGGGCGTCGGGTCGCAACCCTTCTCCACCCCTCCAGCTAGCTGAGGCCCCTCCTTTCTCCTTCAGTGGCCTCGCTTCCCTATCCTGTTGGGTCTGGTGACTGGGCGCCGGTGCTCGGTTGGGATTGGACCGTTTGGGCTGTCAGGGCAGTTTGGGCTTGGGCTTGCGTGACCTGTGGGGCCATCTGGGCCATGAAGGCCCTTGTGTTAGTGCTGAGAGTGGTCTGCTCCGCTGTCGCTCCAGACATCCCCTGTTCCAGCTGGTGGCGCTGCTGGGCGGGGGTGGTCTGGCTAGTGGCTACACTTGTCGCTGTTGTTTCCAGGCGCCTGGCCGCGTCGGCCAGCTGCTGTTGTTCGGCTTCCAGGCCCCGGAGCCACGCGTCGGTTTGGTCCCTTGGACGGTTGCTGGCGAGAGAGCCGCTCCTCGTCGGAGCCCTCCTCGTGGTAGTGAGGCGAGGCCCGGGCTCGGTGTCCGCCGCTGGAGCTTCCCTGCACGGCGCGGACTCGGGGGTGGCCCCGAGCGGAGGCGGCCCGAGCTCTGGGCGACGCCGGCGGGTGTGCTGGTGCCCTCGCAGTCTTGGGTGCCGCCCGGGCACGTCGCAGTCCTCGTGGCCGCGCAGAGCCAGTGGCGCCCGGTCTGGGGTGGCCTGAGGCTCCCCAGGTGTTGGCTCCGTGGCCTGTCGAGATGTCGGAGGAGGAGATGTCGGAGGAGGAGGAGGAGGAGGAGGAGGAGGAGGAGGAGGAGGAGGAGGAGGAGGAGGAGGAGGGGCACTGTTGCCCCGCCGTCTCTTGCCAGGTGGCTGGGCGCCGGCGTCGGTGTAGGGCTTGCGCGCGGGGCCCGGTGGCCGCCCCGTCCTGGAGCGGTGGCGGCGCGAGGGCGCGGGGCCCGCGTGGTGGTGGCCCCGCCATGGTCAGGAGGGGGAAAAAAAAAACACAGACACAATTAATCGTCGATTCCCAGGAAAATATGGGAAACTATGGGAAGTGGGGGGGAAGACAAGAACGCAGAGCATGTGAGAAAATATGGGGGATAGTTTTAATTGTGTGTATTTCTTTGTGTGTCCTGGGGCCCCTTTACATGGGCCCTTCCGCCTCTACGATCTTAGGTGAGGCGAGGATTTCGGTCGGCGGTTGGTGGGGGTTACTCTTGGCGGGGCGGTCCATCTTGACAGTGGTCCAAGTGATGGTAGATCCGAGGACGTGCGCTGCGGTGTTAGGCGGTTGTGCGGCCGCTGTGATGATCGCAAAGTCTCCTCGGGTGGATCTGTCCCATCCTGCGCGTTGCACTTCGCAGTGCCATGTGATGGAAGTGAGGACCTCTGCGGTTTGCGTTCTCGTGGCGCTCTGGGGCTCGATGCCCGTGATGCGGTACTCGGTTTTGGCGGGTGCGGCGTCGGTGCCCCTGAGTTCGAATGCGAACTGCTTTGCCTCCGTCGTGTCTGGTTTTACGCGGATGCCCATTGTTTTATTTGTACGGATGGCACCGTGGGCGTGGTGCCTTTGGGAGGTCGCGCGTGCTTCTTGGAGCGTGCTGTGGTGGCCATTTGGGTACCGCACTTTGATGTCGTCGATGGGTGGCGGCCTCTTGGTTCCGTGGTAGCTGACGTCGAAGTGGATGCCCCCCTGTCCCGACGTGGAAAGGACCATGGGCACGCCCGCCGGTTTGATGCCGAAGGTGGCCGTCAGCCTGCGCTTGCCCGCGCTCGCGCCGCGTCGCCCGATGAGACTCATGGGCTCTCGGGTTTGGATGGCGCGGACATGGGAGGCGACGATGGCCGTGAAGGCGTCCGCGAGGTCGTCGTCCAGATGCTGCCTCGTGCTGTCGCGTTTGGTTGTCTTGTGGCGCTCGTGGGCCTTTTGCCGAGCCGTGCCCGTGTCTCCTGGAATGCGGTTTCCGTTGATGGGGGCGACGCCTGAGAGGTGGGCGGTGAACGGGTCCTCCAGTGCTGGCGTGGCAGCGATAGCGCCTGTCTCGCAGATGGCGCCTCGAATCCAGGTGACTGTCGGCTGGGTCAAGGCTCACCTGAACCGCGCTTCGGAGGCAGTTGATTTCGGTGCGGCCCAGCTTGTAGATGGTCGCGTTGGTTCGTCTTGGCGTAGGCTTGGAAGCCTTCGCCGTGTTTCGGAGGAGGGTCTCTTTCCCGGTGTAATCGGTGTTCATCGGTCCCAGGGCTGCTAGTGCCAGGGGTTTGTCCCGTCTGCGGATCTGTTGCAGGAGTCGGCTACCTTCCTTCAGCGTGTGCTGGTGTATGACGTCCCGTCCGCCCTGTTCGGCGCGAGTGTGGCGGGGACACCCCAGTTTACTGTATCGAGGCTGGTGAATAGGTCGGTGCCATTGCACTGGTGGGCGTCGGCGGAAGCCGAGAACCTGGGTGAGTCGCCGCTGGAGCCCGTCTTGTGCGTGACGGAGTAGCGCAGCATGGTGTAGTTGTTATACTTATTATTTGTATATAGATATATATATATATATATATATATATGTAGGAATACATGTATGCATGTTGTGTTTCTGTTGTATAATGCAGTGGCCTCGCACAGTTTCATCAGCTCGCCCCTTAGCTTGCGCTGATCGGAGTGGTGCTGTTGGTAAGCGTCATCAGGATCGACTTGCTGCTCATGGGCGAGGTCGCTGTAGGCAGCGACTGCTCGGTCGGCGGCGCGCCACCGCTGCTCTGGTGTGCGGCGACGCAGGCTCTCACCACCCACCGAACCACCCCAACCCAAACCGAAGGCTCAGATTTACTCTCCATTTCCAGTGGGGGGGGGGCGTCGGGAAACATCGAAAAAACACATGTGGAACCCTTACCCCCCCCAACCCGAAATTCGGGTCTTCGGGTTGGGTTGGGGTGGTCTGGTAGGTAGTCATCCCTGCCACCGAGGCTGGCGTCCTGCCGATCCTTCCGGGGTGGCCCCTGGGCGCCCCCCCCCCCCGCCTGGTGGCTCGGACCGCGGCGGTGCAGAGGGGGGGGGGCGCACGGCGAGGACCTCTCGGCACCACCTGTGCGCGCCTGGAAAAGTCCAAACATCTGGTACTTTGACGTATAGCCAGGTTCTAACTCCAGTTCCCCGGCATCGCTCGGACTTGTGCCTTTTTTCCTCGGCGAGGACCATCCAGGACCATCCTGGACCGTCGAGCAACAACAAAAGCACGCACGACACCGACACATGCACGGGACATGGACGTCCGCGCGATGGCGAGGCTCGGTGGTTCCGGAAGAGCACTTGGCCCCGCCTGGAAAGTCCAAAGGGATGGGGCGCGCAGCGGTCCCGTATGGCTGCTCGGGTTACGGCCTCGCTGGGCTTGGGGAGGGGGGGCGTCGCAGGTTGGGCGTCGCGGCTTCGCCTTCGCCCCGAACGCGCGTGACCTCGGGCCGAAGCCGGGGAGAGAGAGAGAGAGAGGGAGAGAGAAAGAAAGAAACAGAGGGAGAGAGGGAGAGAGAGAGAGGGAGAGAGAGAGAGAGAGGGAGCGAGAAAGAGAGGAAGGCACCGGAAACCAAGAGAGAGCGAGAGAGAGAGAGAGAGACAGAGAGAGAACGAGACACAGAGAGAGGGAGGATGTGGAGGGACATGCAAGAAGGGGGATGGGGCTCAGGGAGGGGAGGGGAGGGCCAGGGCCAGAGGTTCAGGGAGAGAGACGGGATAGGGGGCCAGGGGGAGGGGAGGGAACACAGGAGGGGAGGTGATTGGGTGAGGGGTCTTCCTGCGCTTCTTCTTCCTCCTCCCCCTCCGCCCCCTCCTCCTCCTCCTCCTCCTCCTCTTCCTCCTCCTCCTTCTCCCCCTCCTCCGCCTCCTTTTCCTTCTCCACCTCATCCTGCCCCAACCCTTTTATCATCTTCTTCTTGTTCCAGTTATTTTTCTTCCCGCATCCTCCCCGTCTGTCTGTTCTTTGTCATCTTCGTATTCTAGTATTCTTACGTTTATTATTATTGTCATTATTATCATCATTACTATTATTATTATTAGTATTATTATTATTATTATTATTATTATTATTATTGTTATTATTATTATTATTCTTATTATTAGTACTTTTATTATAATCATCATTATTATTAGTAGTAGTATTGTAGTGGCCTTCGGCCAGTGCCGCCGATCCGGGGCGCTCCGACTGATGTGATCCTTCTTCGCCCTCGTCCCTCCTCTCTTTTTCCCTCCCCTCCTCTCACTCAGCATTTATCCAGTGGCCGTCGGCCTATCCCGCCACCGTGCGTGGGTGGTGGGTCAGA
>CAUYUJ010015924.1:0-17500 GCA_963575745.1 Prorocentrum cordatum | reverse complement strand
CATGTCGTCAAATGGTTTCCAGATGTCAAACAATGTTTTAAACATGTCTTAATCATGCAAGAAGTCATGTCTTAAACATTGTTAGAACATGTTTCCGACAGTTTGCATGTATTTTTAATTCAATGATAGGGTTGTTAGGATCTCCACTGTTATGGCATCCGCAGCGCGACGAGGTGGCGGCACGACACCAAGACGATCCGATTCCGCGACGCTGTGATTCAGAGAAGGGAGAGTTGAGACAACGGTCGTTGGCCTTTTTGTCGCCACGGCTGGGCGCAGCTCGGGAAAGTGGTGCGTTTGGACCTCTGGAGGGGTTTGGGGACCGATTACGAGCTGCCGTTGTCTTCGCTTCCCTGTCACCGATTGATACTGGGGGGCCACTCGTGAGGGTATCCTTCGCTACCCTCGGGGCCTCCTTGGCACCGCTCGGGGCCATCTTGGTCCACCCCTGGGAGCCTCGGGGACCATCTTGGGGCCAGCTTGGAGGAGATCGATCACGAGGGACAAGCTGTGACCAACATCTTAGTACGAACCATGATGTTGGCCTTCTCGCCGAGGCCATCTTGGACGCTCTGGCGACCCGCGGCCCGGCCCGTCCATGTCCTTCCTATATTTTTACAAGCCCGGGCGGGCGGGATCCCCCCCCCCAAACCGGAATCCCTGGATCTGGGGCTTTGGGACCCTCCGGACGGGCCTCGAAGCGGCCCCCCGGGCCTCGCAGTGCGTTTTGCCAAGCCTTCCCAGCACACCTAGG
Organism: Prorocentrum cordatum; assembly: GCA_963575745.1. Classification (NCBI taxonomy): domain Eukaryota; class Dinophyceae; order Prorocentrales; family Prorocentraceae; genus Prorocentrum; species Prorocentrum cordatum. Next base: position 16,746 of record CAUYUJ010015924.1, on the reverse strand, counting down.
GCGATCAGGGAGGTCATCGGAGACGTCTCAGAGACCCCCAGGACAGCACAAGAGCGCTCCAAGAGTGACCGACGTGGCCTCAATATGGCCCAAGAGGCCTCCAGGATGGCCCCAAAGAGGCCTCCAAGAGCACTCCCAAGAAGGCCCCAAGAGGCAAAACCCATTGACTTTCTGTTGGTTTTTGGTGAATTTGGGGGTGCTCCCCTTTTCGGCTTCCCTTGGCTCCAAGACGGCGGTCTTCTGGGCGTCCGAAGCCGCCTGGGAGGCTCCAAAGTCGCCCCACAGCCATCCGAAAGGGCTTCCGGGCACTGCAAGAGAGCCCCAAAACGGCACAACACGGGTCCAAGATGGCCCTCAGAGAGCCCCATGGCGGCCGAAGATGGCCCCAAGACACCCTCCGAAGCATTCCAAATCGTCAACCGGTCGTTCAGGGAGACCGCGGTTCGAGGCAGGGTGGCCCGAGGAAGCCCCCAGAGGCCCCAAGAATACGCCCAAGAGGCCTCCAGAAGGCCTTAAGAAAGCCTGAAACAACTTTTATGAGGCCCCCAGAGGCTCTCCCAGGAGGAGCCTCCGCAAAAAGGAGCTGAGGAGATGGGGAGAATGCGCAGTGTATGGCGAAAATGAGGAAAAATACGCATGGAGGACAGATAACGAATTACATTATTATAGCGGCGATGCCGGAAAAGGCAACAAGGAGTTATCGCTAATTTGTCGGCTTGACCTTCCTGCTATTCCGCACCAAGGTGCATATACATATATATATATATATATATATATATATATATAGGGGTAAACCAGTTGGGGGAGGGAGCGCTCGACACCGAAGGGGAAACAAGGGGCTGGAAGAGGAAGCGCTCTAAACCACTCACGCGGGCTGGTGGGACTCCAGGGTGCGCCGAGGTCCCAAGAAGGCCTCCGAGGGCCCCCAGAGGCCCCAAGACGCTCCCCAGGGAAGCCCCGAGACGTCCCCGGGCGGCCCCAGTGGTCTCCGAAAAGGCCCCGAGGTGCTCTATATGCAGACGCCGCCGCGAGGCCCCCGAGGTGCCCTCCGTGTGCCCCCCGTGGCCATCCGTGGCTCCAGCGCGCTCCGCGGACTGCTGGGCGGCCGGGCGCCGGGCGCTCCGCCTCCCCGCGCGGCCTCCCCAGACCTCCGACGCCCCGACGAAGCCTGGAGCAGCCGGTCTTTGGCCGTGTTCGGCCCCCGGCGGGACCTCGCCGGGCCTCGGGGCCGTCGGAGAAACGACTCGGGGTGAAACGCCGGCCTTTGGGGAAGTGGTCCAGACCCCCAGGGCCCACGCATCGGAGGGGCGGCCGGATGTCTGGGTCTCCGCCCTCGTCTTCGTCTTCTTCTCGCCCGCCCTCTCGCTTCCGCCTCCCCCCCCCCCCGCCGCTTCCGTTCTGCGACCACTCGCGAACCCCATCCCTGCGGGTCCTGTGGCCGCTGGGGTATCCGATGGTATCAGATGCCCCCGCTGGGGTTCACCCGGGCGCAGACATCCCTCGGGTGCTGAAGCCCAGTCGATCTCCCAGAAGTCTGACCTGCATCAGGAGGGAAATTAAGAAACACACAGACACACTTCATCGTCGACTCCCCAGAAAATATGGGAAAATGTGGGAAGTCGGGGGGAAGACAAAACCCCACAGAATATGAGAAAATATGGGGAATAGTTCTAGTAATGTGTCTTTATTTGTGTGTCCTGGGGCCCCTTCCCTGTAGGACTGCATGCGAGAAGGCTCCGTCTGTGGCCGCCCCCCCGCCCGGCGGCCGGGCCCCGGCCTCGCCATGGCGCAGGTGCGGCGCGAGGAGCCCATCTCCCCGCTGTCCCTGGCGGGAGCCTGGCGCTCCGCCGCGGCCAGCCTGGAGGTCTACAAGGGCAGGCCGCCCCCGACCTGCGCCTTCCTCTCGGGGGCGGAAAAGAGGGGGCGGATGACTAGGGGCGGGGGCCATGACATTTCCCCAGAGTTCATGGCGCCTCCTCTTATATTTCATTGCGTCCCTGGCCCCCCCGCTGGGCCGCGCACATGCCGCCGGTCATGATTTGCACCCCCCCCCCTCTTGGACACCCCCCTGGAGGAGGAGGAGGAGGAGGAGGAGGAGGAGGAGGAGGAGGAGGAGGAGGAGGAGGAGGAGAGGAGGAGGAGGAGGAGGAGGAGGAGGAGGAGGAGGAGGAGGAGGAGGACTCTTTGCCGCCCCCGGTCCTCCTGTGCCTGGCCACCTGGGCCGCGGCCGGCTACCGCCTCGTGCTGCACCCCGCCGCGGGCGACCCCGCGGCCTTCGGCGCCTGCCTCACGGCCGACGCGCTCTTCGCGCCGCGCCCGGCGGAGCTGCGGAGGTACCTGCTGCACGCGCTGTGGCCGCTGGAGGCGGGCTACGCCCGGGGCTTCCTGGCCTCGGCGGCCCTGCTCGTCCAGGGCTTCGCGCTGGAGAGCCAGGCTTCCGTCGGGCCCGCCCCCTCTACGGGGGGAAGACTCACACGTCGTCGAACGAGTAGTTTGGGGGGCGATTTGTGTGGGCTGCTTTCAGAACGTATCATGTTGCATTGCCGTCGGGGCCCTGACGAAGGAACCCTTTTGGTTGGGGAGGGGCTCCGCGTTCCTCGAGTGTTTCGCAGCTTGCCTCAGGTTTCCCTTAGGTCTTCGATCGGAAGTCGAAGGTTAACCCATGGGAACTATAGGGGCCCCGTTCCTTATTTAGAGTTCCTGAGGTCAACGCCCCGACTGCATGTGTGGACGATGTCCTATCTTTTCCGTCGAGCATCCGCCTCTCGGGGGACGTGCCCGAGCGAAAGCCAGGAGGACCAGGCTTCCGTCGGGCCTGCTCCTTCTGCAGGGGGAAGGTTCACACATAGTCGAACAAGTAGTTGGGGGGCGATCTGTTAGGACTAGTTTCTTACAATATCATGTTGCAGTAATTATGTGTGGACGATGTCCTATCTTTCCGTCGAGCATCCGCCCCTCGGGGGACGTGCCCGAGCTGAGGCCCTTGGCATCGCTCGGACGTGTGCATGTCTTTCTCGGCGAGGACCATCGAGGAGCATCCTTGATCATGTGGCGAAAAAGCCACGCACGAAACCGAAAAAAACACAGGAAATGGACGTCCGAGCGATGGCGAGAAGCCAGGAGGGCACCGCGGCGTTCGCCCTGCAGCTGGCCGGCCTCCACACCGCCGCGGCCGCGCTGCTGCTGGGCCTGGGCGCCTCCGCCTGCCAGGTGTCCCTGGAGCCGGCCCTGGCCGGCCTCGCCGTGGTCATCCACGCCGCGAACCCGAAGGTGCACACGGACGGGCTGGAGATCGGCCGCGCGCAGGGTCAGGGGAGGAAAAGGTCTCGGACGCCCGGCATGGGTACGGAAAGAAGGGGTACTCCAGACTCTGTAATAAAAGGGAGGGGGTCACAACCCTCCCAGACGAGAAGTTTTAGACCCCCAGACTATCCATGAAAGGGCGGCCCTTTGCCCAGACCCCCCCGAACCCTCCAAGACAGCTCAAATTGGACCCCCCCCCCGAATGTGACCCCCCCCACTTTGTTATGGAATCCGGAGTACAATGCCCAACAGCAGTTCTTGCTCATTCTGAACAGGAGTCGCTGTCGGTGTCGCCGCGGCCTGTGTACGTTGAAGACAGAGGGCCGCCTGTCCAACAGCGGCCGCTGTCGGTTTGGGACAAGATTTGCTGTTGGGCATTGTACCCATTCTTTCCGTACCGATTTCGGGCGTCCAAAACCTCTGCTTTCCCCTCGCTCTCCTTTTTTTAGGCCTCCTGGGCGGCAACCGAGCCACCTGCAGCGCAACTGATTGTTTACATGTTTTTTGTATATGTTTTGCATGTGCCCGCACGTTGCCATCTGTCACAGTTTTCCTTGCCAATGCGCCGTCTGGGCGCGGCTGTTGTTGTTGTTGTTGTTGTTGTTGTTGTTGTTGAACTCTCATTCTTGAAGAATAATTATTGTTGATCCCCCCCCACCGGTGCACATTGATTTTTTTCGATTGAAGTGCCACCCCCGGGGCTCGCACCTTGTTTTTTCTCAAGGAAAGTCTTCCTGCTCAAACTGTGCCCCTGCCCCCCGGGCTACAACAACAACGGCTCCCGCCTGAGACTTCCTCGATTTTTACTCAGGACCCCCGCTCCCGCCTGAGACTTCCGCGCAATTTACTCAGGAAAGGCGCTCCCGTCTGAGACTTCCTCGCAATGTAATCAAGACCCCCGCTCCCGCCTGAGACTTCCGTGCAATTTACGTGGGAACGGCGCTCCCGCTGAGACTTCTTCGAATTTTACTCAGGACCCCCGCTCCTGCTTGACATTTCCGCGCAATTGACTCAGGAACGGCGCTCCCGCCTGAGACTTCCTCGCAATTTAGTGAGGACCCCCGCTCCCGCCTGAGACTTCCGTGCAATTTGCTCAGGAACGGCGCTCCCGCTTGAGACTTCCTCGCAACTTAGTCAGGGCCCCCGCTTCCGCTTGAGATTTCCTCACAATGTACTCAGGACTGCGCTCTCGCGTGCGACGTCCTCACAAATTATTCTGGAATTGCGTTTCGGCGCTCAGGAACCACGCACGCGCCAAGGACGCCTTCACAACGTGGTATCTTCCCTCTTCCTTCGTCCTTCCCCCTCCCCTTCCTCCCACTCTCCCTCGTTCTTCCCCTCCTCCTCTTGCAGGGCCCGCGCCAATTCCAATGGCGGGCAGAGAGATGTACGCCCCCGAAGGATTGTCCGCCCGTTCCGGTTTGCCCGTACGTCTAAGCCCGCCGGCCCCAGCAAAGAGAAATAATCCCCCCGAAAGGGGTGTGATCGAAGACGAAGAGGGCGGGTATCGAGGGTGCAGGGTATACGTGTTGAATGACTCGCGGGCAAGTAAGAGCGTACAGCCTTAAAATGGTTGTTGTTGTTGTTGTTGTTGTTGTTGTTGTTGTTGTTGTTGTTGTTGAACCTTAATTACTAAACAATTATTATTGTTGGACCCCCTATATTCGCCCTGGCGCTCTCGCCGAGGCGCCGGCCGCATTTCCTCTGAAATTGAGGCTCACGCTCAGGCGTTTTGGGGTTCCGCCAAAACCGGCCCCCCAACAACAACAACGCTCCGGCTCGAGACTTCCTCCTTTTTTACTCGGGCTCGGTGCTCTTGCTCGCCGCCGAGAGCGGCTCCCGGGCCGGACGCCCGGGTCGGCGCCCGAGCCGGCGCCCGGGCGCCGGAAAATCGAGTTCCGAGGCGGCGCCGAAAAAAGGCCATTCCAATACACATTTTTCTTTCGAAAATGCTGAATTTCTGCTTCCGGCGCCCGGGAGGGAGGCCGTCCGGGCCGATTCCGGAGCTCGGGCCGGCACCCGGCCCGGCTCCCGGGCCGGACGCCCGGGTCGGCGCCCGAGCTGGCGCCCGGGCGCCAAAAAATCGAGTTCCGAGGCGGCGCCGAAAAAAGGCCATTCCAATACACATTTTTCTTTCGAAAATGCTGAGTTTCTGCTTCTGGCGCCCGGGAGGCCGTCCGGGCCGATTCCGGAGCTCGGGCCGGCACCCGGCCCGGCCCGGCTCCCGGCCTGGCTCCCGGGCCGGACGCCCAGGCAGTTCCGATCGCGCCGAAAAGAGGCCATTCCAATACACATTTTTCTTTCGAAAATGCTGAATTTCTGCTTGCGGCGCCCGGGAAGCCGTCCTGGGCCGATTCTGGAGCGGCTTTGGGCCGGACGCCCGAGCTGGCGCCCGTACGTGGTGCTTCTCTGCTTCTGGCGCCTGCGGAGCTTCCCGAGCCGCTTCTGGAACCATATCTGGGCCGGTCCAGCGATAGGTTTCCTGGATGTGCTGAACCATCCAACTTTTTGAGACTTCTGCGTCTCAAGGATAGGGAGAGAAGACATTAAAGGAGGATCAAAAAGCAACGTCGCTATGAACGTTTGGCTGCCACAAGCCACTTCTACTTACTTGGACTACTACTACCGTTGCCACTACTTCTAGTGCTACAGCCGCAACAACAATATCATCAACTGCTGCTACTACAACTACTCATCCTTCCTCCCCCTCCTCCCCCTCCCTTCTCCTCCTCCCCCTCCCTATCTCTCTCATCTCCCCCTCCTCTTCCTCTTCCTCTCCCTCTGAGATGCGGGGCATGCGCAAGGCGATTGCGAAGGCGATGTGCCGTCCGAGCTATGGATGTTGAAGTTCCTCGGAAGAGGTGGTGGCCAAACCTTCTTGGGCGGGATATCTGGGTGAGGGAATATCGGATCCCGCATGCCAGAAAAATCCCCCATGATGGGGTGTGTTATCCAGATGGATGCATGTGTCATGTGGAAGCATGGCGCATGAGGGTAAATTGATTGTTGTTGTTGTTGTTGTTGTTGTTGTTGTTGTTGTTGTTGTTGTTGTTGTTGTTGTTGTTGTTATTGTTCTTCTTAGTGTTGTTGTTGTTGTTGAACATTATTCCTTCTAAAGAATTATTATTGTTGGGACCCCTGGTGCGCGACCTCTGCGCCGCGCCTAGGCCGCAGCTACATTTCCATCATTTTTTCGCGAAAGCTTCAGAAAAGTGGATGAGCTCCGGATCCGGTTTTTTGTTGACGCTCGTTTTCCCTTGCAAAAAACATTAGAAAATGAAAATTCTTGTTCTTACTTGATCAAATTGCAAGAATCCCTTGCAAAAAATAAGGTAAAGTGGACATTCGCGCGCGCAAGACGAAATCCTTCCAAAACCTTAGGTTTCCCAGCGATTTTAACATAAAAACATCAAAAACCCAAGAAAAAATTGTCAAAATGTCCTTCCGCGCGCGCTGTCCGAATCCCACAAAACCAATGGTTTTTCAACATTTACGTTACATGAGCTCGCGCGAGCTACTTTTTCTTGTTCTAACATAATCAAATTTCAATAATCCCTTGCAAAAAATAAGGTAAAGTGGACATTCGCGCGCGCAAGACGAAATCCTTCCAGAACCTTAGGTTTCGTAGCGATTTCAACATAAAAACATCAAAAACCCAATGGTTTTTCAAAAAAAAATGTCCAAATTTCATCCCGCGCGCGCTGTCCGACTCCCACAAAATCAATGGTTTTTCAACATTTGTGTTACATGAGCTCGCGCGAGCTACTTTTTCTTGTTCTAACATAATCAAATTTCAATAATCCCTTGCAAAAAAAATGTAAAGTGGACATTCGCGCGCGCAAGACCAACAAAAAACACGACGATCTCAGGAACTTGCCCCAAAAATGTGACCAACTCCGCTCTCTCTGTCTCTCTCTCTGTCTGCTCTCTGTCTCTCTCTCTGTCTGTCTGTGTCATGTATTGTATGTCACAATTGCAGGATGCTGGGCACACGCGCGCCCCGAATAAGTGACCAAGTTCTGTGGGTGTGTACCCGCTGTCCGAATCCCACAAAACCAATGGTTTTTCAACATTTACGTTACATGAGCTCGCGCGAGCTACTTTTTCTTGTTCTACCATAATCAAATTTCCATAATCCCTTGCAAAAAATAAGGTAAAGTGGACATTCGCGCGCGCAAGACGAAATCCTTCCAGAACCTTAGGTTTCGTAGCGATTTCAACATAAAAACATCAAAAACCCAATGGTTTTTCAAAAAAAAAATGTCCAAATTTCATCCCGCGCGCGCTGTCCGACTCCCACAAAACCAATGGTTTTTCAACATTTATGTTACATGAGCTCGCGCGAGCTATTTTTTCTTGTTCTAACATAATCAAATTTCAATAATCCCTTGCAAAAAAAATGTAAAGTGGACATTCGCGCGCGCAAGACCAACAAAAAACACGACGATCTCAGGAACTTGCCCCAAAAATGTGACCAACTCCGCTCTCTCTGTCTCTCTCTCTGTCTGCTCTCTGTCTCTCTCTCTGTCTGTCTGTGTCATGTATTGTATGTCACAATTGCAGGATGCTGGGCACACGCGCGCCCCGAATAAGTGACCAAGTTCTGTGGGTGTGTACCCCACGCCAGTGTAGTAGCCACGGTCGTCCGCACGCCACGAAGTGAAGTGTCCCAACGTCATAGGGCGGGAAGCTGGGTTTGGGTGGTCGCGAAGAGTCGTTTGGATATTTGGTAGAGCTTGTAATGCCCCCCCACGAAGTGGGGGTATTGCCTGGTGTCGTATGAAAACCCTGGCACTGGGGAGAAACACTGAGCGTTCGGGTAAAATGATTGTTGTTGTTGTTGTTGTTGTTGTTGTTGTTGTTGTTGTTGTTGTTGTTGAACATATATTACTTCTAAAGAATAATTATTGTTGGGACCCCTGGTGCACGACCCCCCCGCCGCGCCTAGGCCGCAGCCTCATTTTCATCATTTTCGTGAGGAAGTCTCAGGCAAAACGGGGGAGTCCGGATCCGGTTGTGTTGTACGATCGGTTTTCCCTTGCAAAAAATAAGCTAAAGTGGACATTTCTTGTTCTAACATAACCAAACTTCAAGAATCCCTTGCAAAAAATAAGGTAAAGTGGACATTCGCGCGCGCAAGACGAAATCCTTCCAAAACCTTAGTGTTCGCAGCGATTTTAACATAAAAACATCAAAAAACCAATGGTTTTTCAACAAAAAAAATGTCAAAATCTCATCCCGCGCGCTCTTGCGGATTCGTAGGAAACCCAACACTTTTTAAACATTTCTGTCAAACGGGCTTTTGCGAGCAACTTTTTCGAACTTCTGCAACAACGGTTGCGCACCTGCCAGGGCCATCATCCCTGTCAAATAATACCATGCGGGACACATTCGTTTTTTCTTCGCGCGCGCACGCCGTCGTCGTCGGCCGCGGGGCCCTGAATAGTAGCCACGGTCGTCCGCATGCCACGAAGTGAAGTGTCCGAACGTCATAGGGCGGGAAGCTGGGTGTGGGTGGTGGCGAAGAGTCGTTTGGAAATTTGGTAGAGCTTGAACCGGCCCCCCCACAAAGTGGGGGTATTGCCCGCCTCCTATGAAAACCCTGGCACTGGTGAGAACGGAGTGTCCCCACGTGCTAGTAATTGTTGTTGTTGTTGTTGTTGTTGTTGTTGTTGTTGTTGTTGTTGTTGTTGTTGTTGTTGTTGTTGGGCGGCCCTCGCGTCGCCACCGCTGGATCCGCCTCGAGATCCTGGTCCGAGCGCAGCCTGGGAGAGGTCCGGGGAAGCAGCGGCATGGGTACCTTATTGGTTTCCCCACAGAGGGGGGGGGGCAGGGGGGAGGGCGGGGTGGCCTCGTCGAAGGAGGCCGCTCCTCAGCAGGCGAAGGCCCTGTCCCTGATAGATGCGCAAGGCCACGGCGCCTGCCACAAGAAGCAGCCCTCTGATCATCGAGAGAGCGCTGCTCGCAAACGTCCGTGCGCCAGCACGTCTTCCTGTGTGTAATGGATTGTAGATCCTCCGCGGCGGATCCGGGCCACCTGCGTGCGAGCTGCGAGCAGTTACTTTTGCCTCGCGAGCAGTGGAACGCGCTCGTGGGTCCGAGACGCCTTCCGCCCCCCCCCCCCCCCCCCGGCTTCCCCCCGGTGCGCGCCGCCGAGGAGAGGTCCCTGCGGGTGCCCTTCGCGATCGAGCCCCGCTGGCACACGTGGCTCCTCGGGGCGCTGCTGCTCCTCGCGGCCGGGAACTTCCCGCGGGCCCTGGCGGCCCACGCGGTGGGCCTGGCCCTGGGCGGGCTCTGCGTGCTGCGGGAGGAGCCCCTCGCGGGGCCGTGGCGGCAGGCCTGGCAGGCCGTCCGCCAGAGGTCCTTCGGCTGCGGCGCGCTCGTGCACCTGGGGCTGCTGCTGTTCGCGCTCCTCGCCGCGCCCTTCGCGGCCGAGGAGGGCCTGGGCGGCACCGCGCCGCTCCTGCACCTGGCCGTCTCGGGCCAGGCTCGAGGAGACGAGAGAGAGGCACAGCCATGCACTCCTCGGGGCTCCGCGCGGCGCCCTCGGGTCTGCGCCTCCCCCCCCCCCCTCCCTGGCGCCTCACGGCGCCGTCCCCGGCGCGCTCCGCGCGCCAGGGAGTCGGGAGCCTCGAGACGGGGGTCAATGCAAACGGGGGTCAGCCAGGGCGCCGGATCCTGCAGGATCCTGCGAAGACCCCCTCTGGCTGACCCGGGTTAGCGAGCCGCTCGTGGCCGCGAGGCGGCCGCGCCTATTGGCCGACCGGGGTCTGCGAAGACCTGCGGTGCAGTTTTTTTTTCCTGCATTGCAGTTTTTGGTTTCCTGCCGACCCGGGTCTGGATTGACCCGGGTCAGAAGATCCCCGAGGGAGGGGGGTGCAGAGCCGATCCACGAACCCCGCGCGAGGCTCCGAGCGTGTCCGCGTGAGCCGTTTTTGCTGCTCCTCTACAGGTGCCGCCCCAGGCTCTGCTGACCTGCAAGGTCATGCTCTCCTGCGCAGTGCCCCTGGCCCTGTCGCCCCTGAGGATCTGGGTCCGGCTCTACGCCGTGGGCTGCGCCCTGCTCGCCATGAGTGGCATGAACTCGCCAGCCTGGAGGGGCGGGAATCCGCACCTGGGCCTGGCGCTGCTCGTCTACCTCACGTGCGGGTTCTGGTGCCTGTACGGCCTGCCCGACCGCCAGCCCGACAAGGACCGCCCCGCCTGAGCGTCGGCCGCTCCGCTGGCGCGGGCGCGCGCGCCGCGCGCGCGCGCGCTGGGCGGTGGCGGACGCTGTTCGCGCCGCGCTGGCGGGGCCCAGCGACGAGCCCGGGCTCCTGCGGCACTCCACCGTCGCGAGGTTTGCACTCGCGAGAGCCCCGACCATCACTGGCGGCGACGTCCCATGGTGCCAGGCCCCTATAGCAGCCGAAAAGCTAGGTGGCCGGAAAGCGTCGGGTACCGATGGGCGTGCCCGAAATCGTGGTCGAAGGCGCAGTGCTACTGGACTTGCGACCGAAGTTGGTTTGGTTTCGAACCAAGAACTTCGGCCACACTCTGGCGCGGTCGGAACAAGTCGGGCGCTGGTTCCGGTCGCATGCAGGCAGATGTTCGGGCACAGTTGCAGAGACGAGGCTGCGCGAGACGTATTCATGTCCACCCCCTCGGCGGTCTGGACTCTGGGGCGCGATCCCGTGGATACGCGGCCCGCACGGATGCGTTCCGCGCGGGGCATCCGCGAAAAACACGTCGAGGAGAATCTTGGATCCTCGTGCGAGAGAATAAGCGCGCGGAGCCGAACAGCGCACGGGGAGTGGACATCCAGGCGTTGGCGAGTTTGAAGTCGGGCATGTCCCTCCACAGGAGGGAGACTCGAAACAAGGAGTCAACACATAGTCTGGGGACGACTTTTCGATGCTGTGTGGCCTATGTTTGCATACTTTTTGGACTATGTTTTATTTGTCGTCGAACATCTGCTTGCAGGAGGACATGCCCGACCTAATCCTGTTTGGGGTCGGCTGCAGCGCTGGCTCGTCGGGTGCGGCGCGGCAGGCCCAGCGGTGTTGGCTCGTCCGCGAGCATAGGGACGGCGGGAGGCGGGGGTGCTGCTGCGGCTATGTAGGGGGGCAGGTCCGCCGTGGCGGTCGCGGCGCGGGGGTGCCGCCGGGCTTCGGTCGCGCTGGGCGGAGGGGGCGCTGTGGTCGTTTTCTTCTTCACCGTTTTGCCGCTCGGCGCGGGCCCTCGCACCCACCCCCTCGCCCCCCCCTCCATGGAGCGGATCTTGGCTGTTTCTTGGCGCCTGTTTCGAGCAGGTGGAGCATCACCCGTAGGACGCACTGCTGCAAACAGACGCACTGAGCAGAGGTCCGGAGCCAGACCCCTCCCCCCCCCGCCCTTCCGCCCAATGTCGAAACGCCGAAGAAGATTATCCCGGCAAAGCAACCTAACAGCGATGTGTAGGAGCATATCTGGAAGCATTCCCCTTAAGATTCAGATGAGAATCCAGTTGTAGAATTGTGCTGTTCTCGCAGTCGTAGTCGCATTCGCGATGACAGTCGCAGTGGCAACGGCAGTCACAGACACAGCCTCAGCCTCAGCCTCAGCCTCAGAGCCTCACTCAGCCTCAGCCTCAGCCTCAGCCTCAGCCTGCCTCAGCCTCAGCCTCCTGCCTCAGCCTCAGCCTCAGCCTGCTTCAGCCTCAGCCTCAGTCTGCCTTCAGCCTCGCCTCAGCCTCAGCCTCAGCCTGCCTCAGCCTCAGCCTGCCTCAGGCCTGCCTCAGCCTCAGCCTCAGCCTGCCTCAGCATTCAAAATGTGGCCCGGGAATGGAGTTCTGGGAACTCGAAGAACACGAAGTGGCCTACAGTTGGCTCCGGGCATTCAAAATCATGCCCAGGAATGGAGTTCTGGGAACTCGAAGAGCACGAAGTGGCCTACAGTTGGCTCCGGGCATCCAAAATGTGGCCCGGGAATGGAGTTCTGGGAACTCGAAGAGCACGAAGTGGCCTACAGTTGGCTCCGGGCATCCAAAATGTGGCCCGGGAATGGAGTTCTGGGAAGTCGAAGAGCACGAAGTGGCCTACAGTTGGCTCCGGGCATCCAAAATGTGGCCCGGGAATGGAGTTCTGGGAAGTCGAAGAGCACGAAGTGGCCTACAGTTGGCTCCGGGCATTCAGAATGTGGCCCGGGAATGGAGTTCTGGGAGGTCGAAGAGCACGAAGTGTGTGACTGTTGGCTTAAAACGACTTCTGCGGCACCCTGTCCGGCACCCGCCCAGACCCCCCTGTGGAGTCATCTGCTGCTCTCTTTTGACCCTACTAGAAACCTATCAGAACAAGCTGTTAGGTAAAAACGTCGACATTACAGTCGGACCTGGGTCGGTTCGGGGAGGCTGCCCTGATGTTCTTCAGTGCTCGTTGGGCGTCCTTGTGCGTCCTGAGGGAGGGGGTGCCCTCGAATGTGCTGTGTGTTCTGGCCGGCGGAGGGTCCAGGATGTCTTTCTGTCCCGGGCCCGGCCGCATTCCTCCGCGTCGGTACCTGGCGCGCGCGCAGGCGGGGTGCCGTTGGCTGGACGGTCCTGGGCGGGGGCAGCGCAGCGGGCGTGCCGCGGGCCGGGCCGAGGGGCCGGAGCGGGTCGGCTGGCGGGGTGCGGTGCTGGGTGGGTGCGCGTCGCGGCCACGCGCCGCGCCCAGCGTGCCGATTGGGTGCGGCCGAGCTGCCAGCACACCCGGATGGCCAGCCCCGGCACGGAGGGCGAGGGCGCGTTCGGCCGGAGGGCGTCCCCAGGGCGGAGCGAGTCTCCGTCGGCCTTCACCGAGCATCCTCTGCGGGTGGAGGCCAGAGGGTGAGATCTGAAGTGCTGCTGCCATGGATCTCCGAGGCCTGGATCTGCAAGAGGTGAAGCACAAGACGGACTGGTTTTCGAGGCGCCGTAGCCCGTGTGGATTTCGCCCTGAGCCCTCCACCCTGAGAGAATGCTCACTTTCGGAGCTGCGGAGCTGTTCCGGCAGTGCGGGGCGGGGGCTGGGCGGCCCCGGCAGCCTGAGGGGTCACACCCAGGTGGTCCCGCACCTGCCTGGCCAGCCAGCACGCGCGTCTCCCGGGTGCCCCCGGGAGTTGTTGCTGGTGCGCAAGCGGCGTTGCCAGGTGCGGCTGGCAGGTCCGCTTTGGCCTGAGAGCGCCCCCGGGAGCTGTTTTCCGTCCAGGAGAAGTGCACCCACACAGGCGGACCACGACTCACGATACGTCGTGTTCACATGCGAAGTGAGATCGCGTCTCACTTGCGATGACAGCGGAACGCGTACATCTGCACGTACAGCAAACCTGCATGGGCACACAAACATGCATACGCGCATACCTGTACATAAGTGTATGCAGCCATACACACATGCATGCATGCATACATACACACATACATGCATGCATGCATACATACAGATCTACATACACACAACTATACATACATACATGCATGCATTCATACATCCATACCTGCATACCTGCCCACCTACCTACATACACACATGCGTACAACCATACATACATACATACATACATACATACATACATACATACATACATACCTACGTATACACATGTGTGTGCATGCATGTATATATATATATACACATGCACGTATGCATGTAGATCCGATTATATGTGTGTATGTATGTACATACGTATGTATGCCTGTCTGTCTGCACGCATGTATGTAGGTATATATGTATGTATGTTTGCACGTATGTCGGTTTGTCTGACTGTATGTATGCATGTATGTATCCATGCATGCATGCATGTATGCATGCATGTATCCATGGCTGAATGATTGAATGTATTGATGTACGCATGCATGTCTGTATGCATGTGCGTCTGTATGCATGCATGCATGCATGCATGTATACATGTTCGTATGTGTATGCATGCACGCATGTATGCATGCGTGCATGAATGTTTATGCATGTATGTGTGTATGTACATGTATATGTATGTATGTATGCCTGTATGCACGCATGCATGTTTGTGTGCGTATGTATGTCTGTATGTATGTATGCATGTATGTGCGTATGTATGTGTATGTGCGTGCGTTCATGCACGTGGGTAGACAGGTAGGCATGCATGCATGTATGTGTGTATGAATGTATGCATGTGTGCATGTAGGCACGTATGTATGCATGCATGCATGTATGTTTGCGTGTATGTAAGTATGCATGTACACATATGCCTGCATGCGTGTTTGTACGTATGCATGTATGTACGTATGTATGTGTGCATGTATGTACGTATGTATGTATGAGTTTATGTATGCATGTCTGCATGCATGTATGTATGCATGTATGCGTATGTCTGTATACATGTAGGTGATGGTGTTCACATGCATACACATAATATAACGTAACATTACACACATATATATATACATATATATATATATACTTGTCCTATATATATACACATGCTCATACACCTTTACATCTATATGTGTGTAATGGCCTTTGGCCCATCGCGCCACCGTGCCTGGGTTTGGGTATGAGGCCTCTTGGATGTTCGTTGGGATCTCGTGGGAGGCCTCTCGGGGGCCTCTTGGAGACAGTTGTTTGGACGCCTCTTTGAGTCTTCTTGGGGGGCATCTTGGGGGCCTCTTTCGCCAAACAGGCGAGAGCGCCCAAATGTTCCAAACACCGAAGGACAATCAGATGTTGGCCTCTTGGTGCCCTCTTGGGAGGCCTCTTGGATGCTTCTTTGCGGCGTTTTGAAGGCCTCGTGGGCCGTCTGGGGGCCATCTTGAGCGTCTTGGAGCGGTCGTTCGGCGACTCGGAGCCCTCTTGGACCGTCTTGGGGGCTTCCTGGGGCCCTCGTGGCCCGTCTTGGGGCCCCCGTGCGCCCGGAAAAGTCGTGCGAGAACACTTCCCCGCGCCCAGGGGGGACGCGGCAAGCCCCCGGGGGGTACGCGGCAGGCCCGGGGAGTTCTGTGAATTTGGGGCCCGGGCCCCCAAGAGAGACCCCTCGGGAGTGAGGCTTGAGGCCCCGAAGCTTCGGGGAAGGACCGGCGGACAGGCCCACTCCGTGCCCAGAGGCACGTGGGCAGATTCACACATACCTATATATATGTATACATATGTATATATACATATATATACCCACATATATATATATGTATACATTTATGTGTATAATATATATATATATATATATATATGTATGCATCGTGCGCCTGCCTGCTTGCGCGCACTTGTGCAGACCTACCTCTATCATGCCGCACCTCTGCTCCGCGCGGCCATGCGCGCCTCGGCCGCCCACTCGTCCGCCCTGCGTGATCTCATGTGCGGATCTCACGTACGCCGCAGAAGCAGTGCTTAGATACTACCGTGCGGGCAAGAGAAGTGCGCACGACGCCCCCCGTGGGATGAGAACGTGTAGGCACCCTCGATGCTATTCGCGATACGCGACTGTCATACGGTTGCAGTGTTGTCGGCATCCCTGTGGTTTCCGTGCACCGCCTCGCCGCTTTGGACGAGTAGGACAAGCTTAGCTCAGATTCCCCGTTATTATGTGCTCCTCCTCCTCTTCCGTGTTCCGTCCTCCGTTCTCTTCACCTCCTGCGCTCTTCGGGGAACCTTCTGGGGCGAGGACCCAAGAGCCTACCGAAGGTTCGTGCCGTGTCGACCTGGCTGCGACCCCAGCGCGGCCGTTCAAGGGCGAATGCCGTCGGCGGCCTAGAATCGGGCCTGGAAGGATTTGGCGATCGAAACGCCGCCGATCGTCGAAGCTTGAACGATCCACGCGGTGCCATAGACCAGCGGCGGGGTCGTCAGGACACGAACCCGGCGCATTAGGATGATGCTGCTGCTGATGATGATGATGCTGATGATGATGATGATGATGATGAGGAGGAGGAGGAGGAGGAGGAGGAGGAGGGAGCAGGGAGGAAGGAGGGAGGGAGGGAGGGAGGGAGGGAGGAGGAGGAGGAGGAGGAGGAGGAGGGGGACAAGCTAGGTGCGCTCGCGTCATATCTGACATCCTACCCCACCCCATCCCTTACCATGGCGTAGATCCCCTCTCTACTCGCACAGTCGGATGTCGAGCAGGGCAATGATCCCGAAAGGGTACGCGATACATTGTAGAGCACGGCATGGCATGGCGTAGAAGAGCACCGCAAAGCGTAGTATCAACCTAGCATTGCATTGCATGCCGTGGCATGGCACGGGAAATGACGCCAGCGCTGCAGCGGGAGCACGAGTCGAAACGAGCGGAAGCGCGGAAATGAGGCCAGCGCTGCAGCGGGAGCACGATTCGGAACGAGCGGAAGCACGGAAATGAGGCCAGCGCTGCAGCGAGAGCACGATTCGGAACGAGCGGGGCCCGAAAATGAGGCCGGCGCCTCAGCGAGAGCAGCATTTTGAAAAAAAATGCAGGCGAAAACCCAACTCCGGGGAAACCTGTGTGTAAAAAACAGTACGCGGGGGGGGG
>CAUYUJ010015923.1:296755-305691 GCA_963575745.1 Prorocentrum cordatum | reverse complement strand
GGAGGAGGAGGAGGAGGAGGAGGAGGAGGAGGAGGAGGAGGAGGAGGAGGAGGAGGATTGGATTTGATTGGACACTTCGGGGGGACAAGGCTGAGTCATCCAGCAACGAAGGTTAGACGGAGACCCTGCGCCGATCAGCGGCACAGGGCCCCCTTCGCACCAACATGCCAGAAAGCTCAACCTCCGAGAGAGCACCACGCAAGGTCTCCCACCTCAACTCCGCGCTGGCAGTCGCCAGTTCCAGTGCCTTCCCGCCCGCCTTTGGGGCTGCAGGCGGCCAATATGTCATTGCCCACGCAACACCTCCTCCATCCACCAAATCTCCACCGCCCCAACAATACTGTCGCCACAGCTGCGGGGGGGAGAGGCGGAGGGAGGGAGGGAGGAAACATTAAAGGAGGAGGCAAGGGTGGAGGAAGCCTAAGGATCAAAGCGCTGGGCCCTCCTCAGCTACTGCTCCGCCGTGATGCCCTTGCCTTCGCTCTTGCCCTGGCCCTTGCCAAGGAAGCCGCCAGGAACCGCTGTGCCCGCATGCGGCCGCGGAGGCTGGCGACGAAGAGCTCGATCATCATCGTCAGGCGCATTCCCCTTGCCAGGAAAAGCAACACGGGGAACGCCAGCGACAGCAAATCGAGCGCGACGCAAAGCAATGCGACCATCATCATCGGGCGCGCCGCCCTTGCCAGGACAAACGGCACGCTGAACATCACGCTGAGCTGGCTCCTCTGCAACCGCAGCTGGCCGAAGAGCACCAGCACGAGGAGCGGGACATACAAGTGCTTGGGACCATGGGCCCGGACCGGTTGACCACGGGTCCCGAGCGCCGGCACGGGCAAGAATGGGAGCACCCGGACCACGAGGAACTTCAATAGCGCACCCATCAGGAGGACGAGCTCCAGTCGGAAGCCGAGGAACAAGGTCAGCAGGAGGCCGCACATCAGGAGGCCCTTGACCTTGGCGACGAACAGCAGCCTGGTCGCCCAGCACCTGGGCGAGAGCAGCCCCCAAGAGCGTGGGGCGACACCCACGGTGATGCAGCGCGTCGAAGCCGCGCAGAAGGGCCTGCACGGCCCGCACCTGCGCGCGGGCGGCCTGGGCGCGCCGCTCAGCCGCCGTGCGACGAGGGCGTGCGACACGCCAGGGCGGCGTCCGCTCCATGGCAGCGCGCGGGGCGGCGGCGCGGGAGGGGGGCGGAGGAGGAGTGGGGGAGGCGGCGCGGGAAGCGCCCCTGGCGCTGGCTCGCGGGCCCGGTTTTGCCTGGCTGAACCGGCGCTTGGAGGAGGAGGAGGAGGGGGAGGAGGAGGAGGAGGAGGAGGAGGAGGAGGATGAGGAGGAGGAGGAGGAGGAGGAGGAGGAGGAGGGGGAGGAGGAGGAGGAGGAGGAGGAGGGGGAGGAGGACCGTTTTGGCAAGCAACGTCGTGCAACAGAGCGGGGGACGTTTTGGCAAGCAACGTCGTGCAACAGAGCGGGGGACGTTTTGGCAAGCAACGTTGTGCAACAGAAAGGGGGCAGGGAGAAAGGAAGGGGGAGACCCTAACCGACACCCCCGCACCTGCAACTCCGAGAGTGCCGCCGCCCCCTGGCCCCTACACCCCCATCGACGAACGGGTGAAGGCCCCGCCAGGGACGGGGTGGGAGCTGAGCTAGGCCTACCTGACGCGGAGGGCACGGCTCCAAACGCGCCGGCGCCACCTGGGGCACGGTCGCGCACCCGCGCGCGCTCCCTCTGCTCGGCAAAA
This sequence comes from Prorocentrum cordatum, assembly GCA_963575745.1. NCBI lineage: Eukaryota > Dinophyceae > Prorocentrales > Prorocentraceae > Prorocentrum > Prorocentrum cordatum. Next base: position 303,952 of record CAUYUJ010015923.1, on the reverse strand, counting down.
GCGGTGATCCTCGCCTCACGAAGGACGGCGGAAGCCTTCGAAGGCCCCGCGCAAGAGGGGAATACACTCTTACGACTTCGAGATCATTGAAAGAGCGTGTTCTACCGCTGCTGGCGGAAAACCGGGGCGGGTCACTACCGGTTCGAACCCCTCCCCCCCCCCAGTTCACCATGAAAAGGGGGGGGTCACTACCGGTTCGAACCCCCCACCCCCCCCTCGAACTCGAAAACCGGGGGGGGGTCACTACCGGTTCGAACCCCCCCCCCTCGAAAACCGAGGGGGGGTGCGGACAGTGGTGGGGACGGCGGTGGTGGTGGGGACAGTGGTGAGGGGACAGCGGGACAGTGGTGGGGACAGTGGGACAGTGGTGGGGACGGTAGTGGTGGGGACAATGGTGAGGACAATGGTGGGAACAGTGGGGACAGTGGGACAGTGGTGGGGACGGTGGTGGTGGGGACAGTGGTGTGGGGACAGTGGGAATGTGGTGGAAACAATAGGACAGTGGAGGGTACAGTGGTGGTGGGGACAGTGGTGAAGGCGGTGGCGAGGACGGCGGTGGGACAATGGGACAGAGGTACAGTGGGGACAGTGGTGGGGACAGTGGGGACAGTGGTGGGAACAGTGGGACAGCTCAGTGGGACAGCGGAGGAGTCAGTGGGACAGTGGGGAGTGGGGATAGTCGGGCAGTGGTTGGGGCCGTGGAGAAAGTTGGGAGAGTGGAGCCGTGGTGGGAACAGTGGTGGGGACAGTGGGGACAGTGCGACAGTGGTGGTGGCACTGGTGGGGACAGTAGGGGCGGTGGTGGAACCAGTGGGGACAGTGGTGGTGAGGACAGTGGCGCTGGGAACAACAGTGGGGGATGTGGTGAGGACGGTGGTAGGGACCGGGAGTCGTTTGCTGGCGGTGAGAGGGGGGGGTGGGGAGGGGTTCGAACCGGTAGTGACCCCCCCCTCCGGTTTTCGAGGGGGGGGGGGGGACGAACCGGTAGTGACCCCCTTGGTTTTCGAGGAGGGGGGGGGGGTTAGGGGAGGGGGGGGTTTTGGCGGGGGAGAGGGGGGGGGGGGGAGAGGGGTTCCAACAGGGGGGGGATTTTCGGAGGGGGGGGGGGGGGGAACCCCTGGTTCTGGAGGAAAAGGGCGGCAATTTTCCACAGTAAAGCGGCGGTGGATCACTCTCTCTCAGATCATTTCAGGAGGCCCTTTCTTGCGGGGGCCTGGCACTCGAGCACCAACCGACGCCCATCAATGGCAGCCGTTTTGCCACAACACTGGCACAAGTACTAACTATGCAAATCCCCAGACGCCAGTCTGTGGGAAGGGTGCAATACCGCACCGCCGACCTCCACGGGCCCAGGGACCGAGACGACAACGTCGGGCGTAAAGGGGGCAACCCCGAAGGCAGGGATGCACGGGGCTTGAGAGGCCTCCAGCAGGGCCTCCTTGTCGCACAAAAGCCCACAAGCTCGGCACCGAAGGAGCGAGCCGAAGGAACCGAAACTGCGAGCCGACTGTCGCGCGGCCCGATCCAGCAACGACCCGCGCCTCGCTCGCTCCACAGCGACGGCAGCCTCTATCAAGGCCTTGCGGGCTCTCCTCCGAATGATGGCGGACTGGGCATCCCAAAAGTCGGCCCTGGGGTCCGAACGGGCCGAAAGACGCCGGGACCTTTCAGCGGCCTCCGAGGCCGCTTGATCCGCCGGATCGTTTCCAGCGCGAAGAAAAACCTGGCGCGGAGAAGGACCTCTGGAATGTATCATGACTCAGAGGCTGTTCGTTCGTTCGAGAGAGAGAGAGAGAGAGAGAGAGAGAGAGAGAGAAAAAGAGAGAGAGAAAAAAAGAGAGAGAGAGAGAGAAAGAGAGAGAGAGAGAGAGAGAGAGAGAGAGAGGGAGAGAGAAAAAGAGAGAGATCTTGCCAGCGCCTCTGGCGCCGATGGCAGTCTCAGCGCGGGGCCGCAGATCCCAGTTCTGCCCCCAGCCGCACTGGCCCGACCCCGCTCCCACCCCGTAACCCAGGGATAGCGGTCCGTGTCATGCAAGGCAAGATGTATGTAAACGGGCCGCTGGTGCCCTCGAGGCGGAATGCAAGGCAAGTAGTTCGGAATGCATGGCGGCTTGGATGCTGCCCACTAAAATACCGAACTCGCCCCCGACCGTTGCCCACTGAGACGCCCCTGGGGTCTGCCCGACCACCGCGACAGCCGCGCCACGACGCCAGCGACGTCGGTCGGAGAAAAGACGCCCCCCAAAACCGCCCCAAAATGCGACGCGAGGTTTCGAAGTAGATGAAGACAGACCCTTCCGGGGCGTCGAAATGAGAAGCTGTAATCCCTCGGCCTCGGGCGGGTCCGCGAACTCTGGGTGGGCGTGGTCGGTCGGGGGAACTCCGCGGAGCCAGAGGCCTGGATTCGCATCGCAGTTCGTGGAGGCCTGCGAAACGAGAGGCTCTGGCGCAGAAGAATAATCGCGATCTTCGTCGCTGGGGAACTCCCAGGCGCGGTGCCGCAAGGCGTCGGGCGCGCCGCCAAAGCGAGGGCACGTCGGCTGCTCAGGAATGCCCGTGGGGAACTGACGAGCGCGTGGCCACTGGGCGCCAGCCGCAACTCACAATGTCTGCCCAGCCATGTCATAGTCTCCGTTCTTGACCAAACGGCGGTGCTCGCGGCGCGGCCAATGCAACTCACCCAGGTGCTTCAAGTCGTCGCCTGCCTCGTGGCTGCTGGCCTGAAAACAAAGCTGCGACCGACAATCCACAGTGGTATGTATCATCGATGATGCCAATGGCGTCCATCTCGTCGCCAGCAAATCCAGGCAAGGACGATGTGGGAATGTGCCGCTCAATCTTGCCGGTCGATTCAGAGCGACGCCGCTTGGTCGCAGTGGGCGCCGCCCACCCCGCATCCAGTAAAGTCGCAATGACAGCTGAAACGCGGCGTTTCACTGCCCTCTGCCGCCCTGCGCGGCCAGCAAGCCCCATGCGATGCAGAACCTTAGGCCACGAGGGTTCAACGCGACGATGAAACGCATATGCAAACGCCACGCTGTCAGCTACGGAGCAACCAACTGGCGACGAAGCTCCGGCGCGGGATCCTTGGGGCCGAACAAAACGCCGATAACGCTTGTGAGGCATCGTCCTCTAAGCGGCCCAGCCCCTGCAGTGGCGGCATGACGTCGATGGCGCAGGAGCTGGTGGGGCGCCACGCCCAGCAACTCGTGCCCGCGGGCAGCCCGGGGAAGGGCTCCCGTGGTCCAAGGACTTTAGCAGGCCCGACGCAGCCTGTCGTGGCGCCGACAGCGGTGTGGCCGAAAGAGCCTGCGCCCAGCTGCGACAATCCTCTCTGTGGCGACGTGCGAACCGATTGTCTGCTTCCGCCTGTAGCGTCAACTCCGAGGCCCACGGCCGGAAAACGAGATTGGACAGGTATGGCCTTCGCCCGAGGCCGCATGGTCAGCTGTTTGCCAAAGTTTGCGTCGTTGGAGATGAGCACCGTCTGGGGAGATGCCGCCAGACGCATGGCGTCGAGGCCGGCCTTGCAATCGGTGACCGACGAGACGAGGCGGCCTTCCACTGACGCCTTGGCCACTTCGGTGCGCGAGCCAGTGTCGCCAATGAACGTCCAGAACGCGGTGAAATCCACTCTGTGCTGCGCCCTCTGAAAAAGGAAAAGGAAATCGCTTCGCAGACCGAGCGCCGCGAGGGGACCCTGCGACCAGGGGCCCCGTCGGCAGAAGCTCCTTTCTGGCCTCGAAGAAAACGAAGACCAGCGCGCAGATGCACCTCCGCGGAAGCAACGATGGGCGGATCGCCAAGCTGCTGAACTGCGCATCCCAGCATGGCCCAAGACAGATAATCATAACACTTCTCGAAGCCTGAGAGAAGGGCGGTGGCCGAAAAGTTCAGCATGGCAGCCGTTTCGTCGAGCAACGACCGAACCGATGCGGCGCGAAGGGCGCTGCTGCCAACAATGGCCTAATTCCAATGAGCCTGGGGACTGTCCGACCACTCAGAAGTAGCGCCATGCCGCAGCCTGCTCCATACCTTGGCCGTCTCGGGTAGAAGGCCTATGACTCGTCCTCCGCCTCTGGGCTAAGGCAAGAGCGCGCGCGCCATTTTGAGTAGCTGAACGGGGCAACCCCCTTGCTCCGCTGCCATGGAGGGCCACTCTGGAAACTCAGGGCGACCTTGGGTCGACAGGTGCTGAAGATCGCGCGGTGAAATTGCGTCAACGCCCGACGCCTTGGAAGGTTGCCTGGAAACGGTGCCACCCAGCGCCGCTAGGGTCAAAGCATGTAGAGGATCAGCCTGGGAGTCTCGATGTAGTTGCTGAAGCATGCTGGTGATGGGCTCCGAGGTGTCGATGGCATCGGTCCACGGGGCTCGCCAAGAGGGCCCAATGCTGCTCGTGAAGTCAGCTGGATCCGAGAGCGCGCGGCCGTGCTCGACGCCCTCGGCATCCACTGCCTTGGGGTCGCGGACCATGGCGTGCAACCGCCTTGGATGATGCTTCCATTGATCGAGGGCGCACTATGCGAAACTGTGGCGTCCTTTGGTCAGCGCCCTCGCTTGAGCTCCACGAGCAAGGCGTTCAATCGAACGAAATTGTTCTGCTCGGCAGAAGAAGAGGAACGGATCGCCCCTGCCCCGCTGATCCAGCGAAGACGCTCCGCTTGACGATCGAAGCCGATGCAATCCTCCGGGCCCTCTCCGTGCAGCCTGCTGACGCGTCAGTTCAGATGCATAAAACAATCAGACAAAACTTTGGATCACGACCGTGCGTGCTTGGTGCGGGCCACTTTGCGTCATGCCAGCGTGTGAGCGCCCCCCCCCCCCCCCCATTTCCCCACTTGATCAATGAGATGGGGGAGTCGGGGAGCAGCCCGAGACAGCTGCCGCTTCAAGTGGGGCCAGCTGCGCGCGTGGGCTCAAAGTCCACGAGATGATGATGATGATCATGAAAAGCCTGCTGAGCTTTGGTGATCCACTGCGCAGGGGCGCCCGAAGCCTGGGACGAACCTCCAGGATTGATATCAACTGAAAATAATGATGCAGGGCGCGAGATAATACATTGCCAGTTGGAAGAACCGACGCAGGGCTCGAGGGCCAAAGCTCCTCAGGGAGGTGGAAGGAGACAGACCTCCTCGCCCGCGGAGGAGTCCGCGGTGTGCGAAGCGTGGGGGATGTCAAACTCCGCGCGAAGCTCCTCCGGGAGCCTGGCTCGACGGCGCTCGAGCCCTTCGCGCTTGCCGAGGGTTTGCCATCGGGATCCGCAGCCTTCTTGGGTCGGCTGACCTCGGAAAAGGCCTCCGCCGCGATCAATCTCCGCTGCCGCCGTCGCTTGCTGGGCCATCCAATGTCGACCTGGAAGCTAATGAACTTTCCAAGGCGCGGCGGCAAAACCTCGGGTGCGGTGCCAGTCAGCTGTGCCCAACTTGACCAAAGCAAAATCCAGGAGGTGCATTTCTCGGCTTTGTCGCAGGATGCAAGGGCCAGGGCGCGCCGCCACTTCGCTCAATTGCCGAGCTGGCTAACCAGGACGGATCAAGTTCAGCGGGTTCGATGTGCCAACCGCCGACAACAGCCCGGGGATCGGTGCGCGCCGGCGCGGGAGATTCCACGCGGGCGTGCACGCTCTGGCCGTGGCCCGTTGGGCCCAGGCCAGGCCAGAGATAAGGGGGCATCGCAGCCTAATTCCCGCTGCTGACGCGCGTGGCCATCGGGGCGAAGCCCCGACAAGAATTGGGCTTGCCGCGCCGAGCTGCTTCCTGGCGGGCCCTCTGAAAAGACGTGGCCGGCACGTGCTCGGGGGCGGGGGCGAGCTTGCCTCCGGACGAGCCACCCTTGCCAGTGGGCCTGCAACCAATATTGGCAGTCTTCCGACCGTCGGCGTCACATGTCTGCATCGCGCCCTCGGCGAACTTAGACTGGGGATGATGCGTTTCCACGAAACAGATTATCGAGAACGAGGCGTGGTTGAAATGCCTCTGAACCCGCGGGCCTCATTTGGTGACGTTGCCATGCGCCGGAGAAAGTAGCGGCCCCCACCTCCGACGGCGAGATAGCGACAGCACGACCAGATAAAGCGATGCTAAACAGGTGTGGTTTTGGTGGTGGTGGTGGTGGTGGTGATGGTGGTGGTGGTGGTGGTGGTGGGTGGGGGCGCGCAACTCCGCTGAACTTCGATTCCGATTCGCGGGTCCCGACCCGAGAGGACAATCTTCCCGTTGACAGTCGCTGGCCCGACTCTGCGGGGCGCCGAATGTGGGGGGTCTTCGGGGCGAGAGCGATCTGCGTCGAATGCTCGGGTCAGACCGAACTCCTGCTCCGCCGCTTGCAATTCTACTGTGTCCAGCTCCTGATCTAGATCCTAGGATGGGACGTGCTCTGCTGCGTCCAGGCCGTCACAAATTGGTGGTCGCGAGACCACTTCAACGAGACAACCTGCCGTGGGAACGTCTGCGACATCATGGGGAGTCGGACTATCGACCATTGGCGCTGCGGCCAAGGCAGACGTGCATGGCGACGACGGCGCAACCGAATCGCTCGCGGGCCCCGCAGAAATCGACCTCGAAGCTGCCATCGGCGATCCACTAGGCCTCGAAGGTCCGCGCCTGGAAGGGGGGGGGCAGGTGAAACCCGGCGCTGAAGGGGGCCGCCGAACGAGGAGAGCTCGAGGGCTGGGTGCAGCGACTTCACGGGTCTGAATCCCAGTGCGCCCGGCCCGTCGAATGCGCGAGCGCCCTCGCGGACGTGCTCGACCAGCCGGCCAGCCGATCGGGGGCAGGGGCCTCGGCCGCCTGACAATCGTGATCGGGCCTCTGCACGGGGGCTGGCGCCTCGCCCGTGCAGGGCCCCAGGAATGCCGAAGTCGAAGCGCAGCCAGACATGCGCCCAGGGGCAAGGGGCGGGGCCGCCTGGCTGTCCTGCGCGCGTGCATCTGCGCGTTCGCGCTGGGCGAAGCAGCGCGGGGTTCTGCCGGGCCTCCAAGGGCTGCGAGCGAGTTGCTGGCCGCCAGATAAGGCCGGCCACAAAAGGGCAAGACAACCTCGCATTGATGACCGGCGCGCCGCTGGGGGGCCCGAGCGTCCGGAATCTCGCGCGATTAACGTAAGCAGCAGAGTGGCGGGCGAGCTCGTCCTGTCGTCCTCCGGACCCCGCGGCTCCACGTGCAGCAGGATGTCGAAGTATCGAGCCCGCTGCCCG
>CAUYUJ010015923.1:259255-291755 GCA_963575745.1 Prorocentrum cordatum | reverse complement strand
CCTCCTCCACTCCTCATCCTCCCACTCCGTCGCGGCCGTCGTCGCCGCCGCCCTCGTCGTCATAGTCGCCACTGCCGCCGCCGACGCCGTCGCTCTCGATGTCGTCGTCGCCGTCGCCGTCGCCGTCGGCGTCGGCGTCGCTGTCGTCGTCGTCGTCGTCGTCGTCGTCGTCGTCGTCGTCGTCGTCGTCGTCTATGTCCCCGTCACGGCCGTCGTCTATGTCGCCGTTGCGGTCGTCATCGCTGTCGGCGTCGCATTCGTCGTCACAATCGTCGTCGATGTCGTCTTGGATGGCGCCACCGCCGCCGTTGTTCCGCGACCCCGCCGCGGGCCGGCGGCAGGCAGGGAACCGTCCTCGCGACGACCCAGGGCGCCAGCGGCCGCCCGCTGATAGGCTCGCCTGCTCCGCCGCTACCGTTGCCGTCGGCGTCGTCGGCAGCGGTCTCGTCGCCGTCGGCGTCGCCGTCGCCAGCGTCGCTGGCGCCGGCCTCGACGCCGTCGCCGTGGGCAGCGGCACCGTCGTAGTCGTCGTCGCCGTCGTCGTCGTCGCCGTCGTCGGCGTCGCCATCGGCAGCGGCGTCGTTGACGCCGTCGCCGTCGCCGTCGGTTGCGACGTCGTCGTCGGCGTCGTCGTCGTCGTCGTCGTCGTCGTCGTCGTCGTCGCCATCGCCATCGCCGTCGCCGCCGCCATCGCCGTCGCCGCCGCCGTCGCCGTCGGCGTCGCCGTCGGCGTCGCCGTCGCCGTCGCCGTCGCCGCCGTCGCCGCCGCCGCCGCCGCCGTCGTTGTCGTCGTCGCCGTCGCCGTCGTCGTTGCCATCGCCACCTTTGTTGTCGTCGTCGTAGTTGTCGTCTTTGTTGTTGTTGTTGCTGCTGCTGCTGCTGCTGTTGTTGTTGTTGTTGTTGTTATTGTTGTTGTGGATGGTGGTGCTGTTGTTGTTGTTGTTGTTGTCGTCGTCATCATCGTCGTCATCGTCGTCGTCGTTGGCGGCGGCGGCGGCGGCGCCTCTCGGGCGCTGTGGGGCACGGCCAAGTTGCTCCAAGGCGCGCCCGCGCTCGCAATAGCGCTGGAAACCGCCGGGGGACTCCACGGCCGACGCCGGCTCCATCGGCCTCCAGGGCGGCGGCGGTGCCGACGGCCTCGATGCTGAACGCAGCTCCCGACGACCTCCCGTCCCCTCCCCTCCTCATCCTCATCCTTCCTCCCCTTACCCTTCTTCCCCCCCGAAAGAGGGGGGCGGGGAGGAGGAGGAGGAGGAGGAGGAAGAGGAGGAGGAGGAGGAGGAGGAGGAGGAGGAGGAGGAGGAGGAGAAGGAAGAGGAGAACGAAGAGGAGGAAGAGGGGAGGAGTAGGAAACGCAACGTGTACGCGGGATATCCATGCTCCTCACCTTGCCGCTCTGCCTCTGCGACTCGCGCCACTTCCTGCCTGAAGGGAGGTCAGAGGCTTGCCGTGAAGCCTCAGCGATCGAACGAACGATTGGCCCAGGAATTCTGGCGCCCGCATCCTGCCTCTCGACGTGGAGAAGCCGATGCAAATGGAACATCATCGGAGGAGGAGCATGAGGAAGAGGAGGGGGAGTCTGACGAGGATGAGGCGAAGCAAAACAAGACTAGGCAAGGCAATGATAAAGGTATACTCGCCAGGGAGAGGAGAAGGACAATGATAGGGATAATGATGGGGAGCGCCAGACAGATCGTGATAATGATAATGATGATGATGATGATGATGATGATGATGATGATGATGATGATGATGATGATGATGATGATGAGGATGATGCTGATGTTGATGATGATGATTTGTCCCGGCGCAACAGTGGCAATGACCGATGACAGCCAGTGCGAGTAGTCCACGCAAGTCCGATATCAGCCAAAGAGCGCTGTCGGGCACATGTTAAATTAAAGCAGATACAGAACCAGTTCGAAGCTTCTGGCACCATGGGAGCCGAACTGCCGCGACGGGTGGGCGCCAGGGGAGACGGCAAGCAAGCGGCACCAGGGCGGGAGGGCGGACTGGGGGGCCGATCGATCGATCAATGCCAAAACTCACAACTAAGCAAGTCACCCGAGCAGTCCCGAGGCGGCTGGCGAGGACAAGCTGCGGCGGCGGGCGGGCAAGGTGCGTTGAACTCGTCGTGGCCCCGCGCGCAGCCGCAGGCAGCACTGACAGCGAAGAGCTGACAAGGGATGACCCATCTTAGTCGCATCACCTGAGCTGCGCTGGAGGGCGCAGGACGCTCTCCCAAGTCGGATACGGGGCCCGAGCTCCAACGCGACCCAGAGCGGCACTCAAACCCATGCGACTGTCCGACGGTAGCAAACCAGAGAGCAGAGCGAGCGGCGAGCGGCGCGGAATCCATCGAACTGTGGCCCCACGAGAAAGGCAGCACCCAGAGCCCCAGAGAGAGCAAGCGGCAGCGGCCAAGACGCCCGATGACCCATGAAGGAGGACCTCTAGGACTAACGAGGGGGGGAAATACGGCCCACGGACCGAACAGAGAAAGGAGGAGGCGGACCACAGGACAAATTTTCAAAAAAGAAGGCCACTAAAACAACGGGCAACAAACCACTCGGGTTGCAGAGGTACTGAACAGCAACCCGAATCGCTGGATGCCTCTGCATCGGACGACTTGCTCGGGAGACGCGCGACCGAGAGCAGTCCGAAGACGAAACTGCGAATGAGTATGAACAGAACTGTCGACCAGGGCGTAGAAGGCGACGTCGCGTGTGACATCGGGCGCGCGGCCGCCGACGCAACGCAGAACAGCAAAAGGAGAGGCAAAGCCGAAAGGAAAGACAGGAGGGTCCCATAACGAGAAGAGAGGGGGGACACGAGGACAATGTACATAGTGACGTTGCCATCGCGGCCGTGGCGACAACCGAAAAAGGCAAGGTTTCGGACCGCTGTGAAAGCTCGCAGAGGTCCGAGCCCCTCTGCAGAGTGCCCACAAGGCGGCAACAACTAAAACTATAGAAACGGAGAGGCACGCGGGCGAACCCGAAAAATCGGAAACCAAACAATGCTGTCGAGTGGGGTGGGGTGGGGTGTGTGTGTGTGGGGGGGGGGCACTTCAGCGCTCTTCTAGGAACTTCTCCAATCATCGCTTCAAGCTTGGCGGCGTCGCGCAAACATCTGACCGACCTCGCCTGAGTCGCCGGCGCTGGATCGGGGTCGATAGCGGCTGCCATCGGGGGAAGGTCAGTCACCGCATCAGCCATGCACGAAAGGAACGAGTCCGCAAACCACCCGGGGACCGATCTGGCGGGACCAGGTCATCCGAGGTCCGAGGAGCCGCGGATCTCCGCCAACGCTTCCACATATTCGCCCCAGGCACTAGAGCCCACGGCCGTTCGAAACGCAGACGCTTTGGCAATGAAGGCAATGGGATGACAGAGCGCGCCGCAACCAGCGTCGTCTCGGAAGCACATCATTTTGCGACTGAAGCTGCAACGCGGGTCCGACATAACAATTTACAGGGCGCGATCTTCTAGCTGGAAGAGACGAGCAGGGCAGTGGGGCTGAAGCGCGCAGCTGAGGGCGGTCACAGCCCGCGCATTGTAGGCAAGAGTCGACGTTGCCAATCCCACTTCCGCCCCACGAGTCTCACACGCGCGGAAGAAATATATATCGCACCCAGAAGGGAAGCCGTGGAGATGCGAATCAGGACCAACGGAAACTCCAAGGTAGCGGCACCACCGCGCAACCTGGAAACGTTCGCAGCCCCGTCCTTCGGACGCCAGAAAGTTGGACAAGTCTTGCAGTTTCCGAGGGCCCCCCCCCCCACCCGCCCACGCAACGCATGTCCCAAAGTGCAGTTCAAGCCCTACCTTGTCTGCATGTGAGGTTTCTGAGAAACTTCACCGCCCGCGCAGGGGCGCCCATCTCCGCGGGGACATGCTAGGCCCATTACGTGAAAATTCTTGGAACCGCAGCTTTGAAGTCTGTGAAAAGCTGGGCCAGGTCCATTTTTTCCATCCAGATGGGCGAAAACCTCATCGGCTTCGCAGCGGATGATTGCCCGGAACCGATCTCCCTGGCCCCCCCCCCTCAGACTGCAGCTTATGAGTTGACTGTGTACTGACTCTGGTGAGCGGGTAAGCGACGGCAGCCGTGATCAGCTTGCTATCTGTGCATCCCATGGAAAGCGGGCGAGTAGAGGGCGGCTTGCGAGCGGGGACAGCAGACGCAGCAGAGGGATGATCACCCTTCGCTAGGAAAACCATCGGTATCTCGTGGAAGTCGGATGTGTGTGTGTGTGTGTGTGTTTGTGTGTGTGTGTGTGTGTGGATCATCGGGCTGAAAGATGCAGCGGCAGTAGCAAGCATGCGACGCCTCCTGGGCACCTGCATGCCTCCAACCACTGCGCGGCAAACCATCTATGCCAGGCAGTGAATCTCCAGTGCTTTTCGCAAGCTCAGCAAACTCTTCGCGAGAGAGGGTCCATTCCGTGTCGGGAAGTAACGCGCCGGCATGCTTAACGCACTGGCGGAGTGCACTCCGAAGCGCGCGGTCAGGTGCGCGCGCAGCAAGCGCGCCGCCCTAGAAACGAGCAAGTTAGTTGCCAGCATGCTGAACCGATGAGCACGGAACGCCATAATCCGAGAAGAATATTCCCAAGTCGCGCAGACTAATTCAGGGGCCGCCAACGCTCGCGAATGCGCGTGGTACGTGCACGTCTGCGCGCAGCTTCGTGCTCGGAAGGTCGCTCGCCTGCTGCGCAGCTACCTCTCCGGCATCCAAGAGCTGGTTGTTCAGGGCAGCAATGTGCGCATGTAGCCCCGCGGGGCTATGGAATGTGCCGGCGTCGATGTCAACGAAGGTAGAGAGATGGGGTTGGGCACGCGCGTCGCGCGTCGCATGATGCTGCGAGCCAGCGGGAGAGTAAGGGGGGCCGCGAGGCGCCTGTGAAGAAACTCATGGGGAGACTTGGCCTCTCGACGCCGCGGGACTTTCCGAAATTCGGCATGTGCTTCGTGCGTGGAGTTTTTCCGTGCGAGACAGTCGGGTCAGAATCGGGGGCCTCGGGCCACCCCCCTGCGGGCGACCGCCCAGGGCCCCCTGGGATTCAGGCGCCGACGGAGCCCAGGAAGGAAGGAGGAGGGCAATCCAGTAGCCGCGGTTTCGTTGATATGGCAACCACAACAAGAACGTGATCGGAGGGCTTCTTCAAGTCAGTAGGCATGCCGATCGCCGATCCAGTGACCACAGTATCCATGAGGACAGGAGAAGGGGCATCGGCGTAGACGCGGTCTAGACGAGCGGTAGAGACGATCTTCGGACCAGGGCCAGCGCGTCGCGAATCCTGAGGTTGATGCAGTTCGCTCCAGCCTCCAAAATGCTTGTTCAATTCTCGAGAGAAGGCAGGGCCCCCCCGACGGACAGTCCCTGTCTCAAGATTGAATCAGCCCTCATCGCTAAGGGCGGGATTTAAGTCGCCAAGCAGGATGTGAGAAGCAGCAGAGGGTGGAAGTAGAGCGGGGCGCACGGCAGGGAGACAATGACGATAGTAACCGATCCCTGCGTCGACATTCGGCATGTGGACAGAGACGATCCGCAACAGACCAGCCTCCCCCCATCCTAGCCGGCACGGCGCCTTGCCAGGAATCAGAGACACCAGAGTAAAGCCCGAAAGCATGTCCACCAACGCGGCGCTGATACAAAATCAAGACCCCGTGCCCAGGAGTGCAATCAGGGTGGGCATCCAGGGGCCACTCGCGCGAAAGGAACGCCTTCTCGAGAGCGACCGCGCCCCCGGAGTGCCCGCGGGACTCTTGGATGCAGGCAGTCTGGTGCCTCTTGAGCAGCCCCGTAAATATAAGCTAACGCGAGCGTGCCCGATCTTTCATACTGTCAATGCTTCGAAACAGCCCGCTCGCATTCCACGCGGTGACTGATGGAGGTTTCCCCGGCGGGAAGGGGGGGACCCGCGCCGCCCCGATCTCCCCGAGAACGAATGTTGTCTCGCAAAACTGACCCGCCGCACGGGCGACTCGACGCCCCGCGCGAGCCGCCCAGCCCCAGGCGGGGCACCCTCAGATGTAGGAGACGCAGAGCTGTCAAAAGCTCCACTGGCCCATCGCCTTATCCGCAATCGACCGATGCTTGTCGCCAAGACCGATTTGGGTGAAGTGGCGCGCGAAAGAGATCGCGCGAGGCGAGTCGGACGGGGAGGCAGGTTTGGAGACGTGGTAGAGCTTCGCCGCGCCCCCCGATGCAGCACTCGACGCGAAGATGAACCCGTCGCTGACCGACTAATCGATGGACCAGTCCTTCAGGGAGGGAGAAGACTTCGCAACTTCCTCGAGCGCACCGCGAACCCAAGCCAGGACTGTCGACTGCTTGTTCGTCTCGGCGTCACGGAGAGGCTTCGAACGGAACGTCTTGGGGCCCTTCGGGGTCTGGAACTCGAAACCGTCGGGGCAGTGCTTCCGAAACGTCATCCGTGTGCGCTTTGCCGCATCAGCCGAAGGGGAATGCCAACATGATGTTATTCGAGATGTTCTGGGGTGTCACATTCATGGCCTGCTTTACTTCTTCGCCAGCGCAAGCAGAGATAATGGCAACGCCAACATCATGAAGGACCTTCCGCATGAACTCTGCACCAAAACCAGCCACGATGTCTTTGAACAGGAGATCAAACTTTCCACCGCGGAAGGACAACGACCCACAGAACTTCTTGAACGGGCCCTTGGGAGCCTGGGAAGACGGAGTACCGATACTAGACATGCTTGGAAGTTTCGGGATCTCAGCCTCGCTCTTAGCAGTGTTCTCTTCCTGCTGCTTCATACCGTTTTGCGTGACAGCAATGGCGGGAACCAGTTTACTAACCTGAGCCGAGACCTTGGTGAAGGCCTCACTCATCTGAATCGCTTGGGCGGTCAACTCTTTGATCGCAGCATCGGTGCCCGAGGGGGCCATGGCCACGTAACCCCGAACGTTGGTGATCCGAGCGGGGGGGGGCAACAAGCATGGCATAGCAAGCAGACAGTTGTGCCTGCACCTCGAACTCCCCGTCGGCTTGAGCCAAAATGGCTTGAGCCAGGATGGCAACGGATGGTGCTGATGATGAAGATGATGAGGATGCTGCTGCTTCTGATGGTAATGCTGATGATGATGGATGGTATCGTTAGTGGTGATGATGCTGAGGGGAGAAGGAGGAGGAGAAGGAGGAGGAGGAAGAGGGGGGAGGATGAGGAATGTGGTGCAGTGGCCGCTAACGGTCGCGCCCAGCGACAGACCCATCATGCTGCCAGCGTCAGGAAGGAATGAGGGAGGGAGGACGGTCCAGGAGGACGGTAATGGCTGTGCTGAAGAGGAGTTGGCCTCCTGCCGCACTCCCTCTCGCTATGCTCATTGGCGGATTGGCCACAGAGAAGGACGAGGAGGAGGAGCAGGATGAGAAAGACTAGTGTAATCCCAAAGTCATTCACGACGTTGGAACAACACCTCCCTCCGAACTCCCTCCACAAGTGCCTACAGCGTTTCATTAACACTGAGAGAACTGCCTCGTTGGAATACCGTCGTTCGAAGACCCTGAAGCATGCCAACACATCGTTCTCGGAATTCCAACGCCACGGATCAACCTGACTGTTGCGTCTGGGCGCTCCTGAATCATGTCCGGACGCCACAATGGATACTTCAAAGCCGCGAGGCATGTTAACTGTTGTGCCATCATAATTCTGAGTCCTTCCAACGCACCACCTCTGGTACGTTACTCATGGGAGTCCGTGAAATTCCTGCGAATTCCATGACAAACGAATGTACGCGGTGCTGAGGCGGAAACCACATTTTGAAATGAGCCGCCCTCAACCCGTTAAGTTCTTGCAGATTTTTGAAAGCAAATGTGCGCGGCGCTAAAGCCAGAACCACATGTTGAAAAGGAGCCGCCCTCAATCAATGAAGCTCTTGCGTGAATGCATTCTTGCATGAATGAAAACGACCCGCCTTCAATCCGCGAAGCTCTTGCCACTTTTGAAACGAAAGTGCGCGGCGCTGAAGCGAGAGCACCATTTTGAAAACGACATGCCCTCCATCTGTTAAGTGGTGAGGAAGTCTCAGGTACTGGCCTCGGGGTGCGACAGAGAGAAGTTATGTGTAAGGAAAGGAGTGGGGGAGGAGGAGGAGGAGGAGGAGGGGGAGACCCAACGTCTCAGAGGAAGGACCTGCGGTGAGGCTGGCCGTGCCGTGGCGAAAGGTGAGCCGAACCGCTATTCGGGCAGCGCGAGCTGTTTCGAGATGATCGTCGGGCGTGCTAAACGTGCGCCTGCCCCTGGTTATGTTGACATGCGGCATGCGGTCAACCTGGCAAGATAGTACCACCAGCCCTTTAATCCATATGTGGTTTAACGAATTTTGCCTTCTCTCCCCCTCCTTCCCCTGGTCGGGGGAAGGGCTTGCCCCACCCCAAGCCCCCTCCCCTGGGCCTGGGATGGGGGGGAGGGCGGGCCGTTAGTTTCAAAATGTGTCCAAGATGGCTCCAAGAGGTCTCTCGGCAGCCGAAGATGTTCAACATAGCCTCCTGCATACCTCCGATAAGCCCCAAAACAGCCCAAAGACGATTCCAAGAGCGCCCAAAAGACGCCCAAGAACGGCCACAGAGGGCCCCAAGACGCAATGTTTGAGTCTCCGAGGGGGACCTGGATTCCTCCCCCCTGTTCGAGCCACGGGGGCCAATATGCCTCCCAGACCGTTCCAATGAGCCCAAAGAGGGCCCCAACACCTCCAACACGAGCCCCAAGATGGCCCCAAGAGTGCCCTAAGGGGCCCCACGGGGTCCCCAAGAGAGCCCTTAAGATAGCCTAAGTCGTCCTTCAAGAACCTCTCACAACAACATATCTCCAAAGCCTGGCTTCTCATCATCCTTGTCGTCGTCGGTTCCTTCCCTCCTGCTTTCCTGCCTCCTCCTCCTCCTTCCCGTAGCCACTTTGGCTCAAGGCTAACCGCTGTGAAAGGCTATGGGCGCCTGAGAACCAGCGATTCGCCTTTGGGCTGCCGTAGACTTATTTCGAGTTTGGAGCACAAGGCTCCACCGTTGTGAAAGATTCCTGCATATCGCCGTCGCCCGTTGTCATGGCTCCTGGCGGCCTTCATTGGCACTCTGCTGACAGGCGTCCTGGCAGCTACTGTGGACCAAAGGGCAGCTGGGTGTTCCAGCCTAAAGGAAATGACAAGGGATGGAGCAAGAAGAAACGTAAGGGGAAACCATGCCATGCGTGTGCATCCTGCCAACATCAGGAGTACGCGAGTCGTGGGCATGTGGTTTGCTCACAGTGTGGCGGTGCCTACATTGATGCAGGTGCCCGTGCTTAGGCTGGTTCCCCAGTCCCAGGTCCAGCTCAAGGCCTTGACGATGGTCCTGATGAAGAGCTACGAGCTGCTGCCGCCAAGTTGTCGGCGTACCGGCTGAGTTGCGCGAGAGCCTCGGCGAGATTACGGCGCAGCCTGCGCCGCCTGTGGCAACAATGTCCGCCGCGCAGTTGGACACGGCGGCCAATGTTGAGAGGACTCGCTTGGCCAAGGTTGTGGAGGATGCTGCTCGCCAAGTTCGGCTTGCCTGCCAAGAGGTCGATCAAAAGCGCACCAAGGCGCAGAAAATGCGCGAACAGCTTGATGAAGCTACGGAGGCGCTGCGAGAGGCGGAGGAGGCGCAAACCGCCGCCCAGGCGGCACAGCGCACTGCTGACCAGAGGATGCAGGCCTTCAACCTTGAACGGTGGAAGGCCGTCAAGCGGCAGGAACTCCGCAAGGTGGAGCCAGCGCTCCAATGCGATCGGTGGGCCGCGCCCCCCGCCGATGCCGCGCCTGGGCGTGCTCCTCCAGCAAGCGGCGGCGCTGCCCCGGGTCGCGGAGCCCCGTGGCAGGGTGCCGAGCCACAGGCGCTTGTGGCTGGCGGAGATGGTCCCGCTCCATCTGGTGGCGATGCTGCTGACCAGCCTGTGGAGGAGGGGGCCCCCGACTTCGCAGCGATGGCGCCTGAAACCATTGCGGAATGGGCTCGTGCCAACGACATGCCGTGCGGGTTGTGGGAGGCCTTCGTCGCGATGCGCGCCACTTTTCAGCAAACTGATGATGATGATGATGATGATGATGATGATGATGATGATGATGATGATGATGATGATGATGATGATGATGATGGGAGTGATGGTGGCAGTGACGCTGGTGCCAGCGATGCAGGGGTAGGAGATGAAGAACTTCGAGCCCTTCGAAAGCGTGACTAGGAGCAGGTGCTGTCTCCTGAGGACCACGGACGCCTTGAGGCCCTGTTGGCTGGGAAGGCAAGGCCAAGTCAGCTAAGAAGCTCAGGTTGGCGGAAGAACATATCAACATGCAATACCATGACTTGCTCACGCAATCCGCCGCGGTGCCTGCTGCCTGGAGCCCAGCCGGGGCGTTGACGCTTCACAGCAGCCTGCGGCACCTGTTCCACCTGCGCGTGCTGATCAAGAACGGAAGCGGTCGACTGGAGTTGAGTTGGCCTACTGCAACATCACGTCCTGGCCCATGGTCGCGAAGGATTTTGCGTCGGAGGTTCGACTACATGATGATGCCTTTCCCTTATGTGAGCTGCGCTTGCAAGCGCCTGCGCTCCAGAAGGCGAAGAGGGAGTGTGCGGCCATGGACTGGAGGACCCATCTGCAGGCAGGCGTCCTTACTGGGGAGGGCGGGGCTCACGCGGACGGTGGGCATGGCCGTTCGCAAGAGTCTGTACTTTAAGCGCTTTCTCGCCCCATGCGGGTAAAGTCACCGATATTGGTTCGGGCCTAGGGTGGATGTTCTTAGAGCTGCGAACTCAGCAGGCCGTGATGACCACTGGCATCTGTTATTTTGTCTCGTGCCTGGGGGCCGCGGGTGAAAATCTGTCCAGACTACGGGGTGTGGCGGGGTTTGTTCGGACCCTGGGGATCCCGTGGGTGCTCATTGGATATGTCAATATCGAAGTGGGCACTATGTGGTTGTCAGGATCTTCCCAGTCGCTGTACGCCCGAATTATGGCCCCGCGCGGTGCGGACTTTACCTGCTCTCATGGTTCGGGCACAATGATCGAGTATGCATGGGTCTCCTAAGACTTGGCTCCCTTCGTGCAAGTTGGGTGGTACGAACCGTCTCCTTTCAAAACGAAATTGTGGTCCAGACGCTCTGTAAAAGTCGCCGGCCTCGGGAAATACCCGCCCGTTTGTCCTGGTCCTGATCTTCCGTGGCAGCGGTATTTGATTCAGGTGCTGAGTCAAGGCGATCTGATCTTCAAAGAGTGTCTACTTCAGATGACCAGTCTGATTCCCCATGCCTCGGAACACTTGGATAAACAAATGCCTGCACCATACCTCTTTTGGTCTCGAGCTACCGAGAGCATGTTCGCCTCCCGTGCTTGTTCGGCCGTTGTTCCTGAGAAGTACTATGCATGGGAGAGGGGGGGCAATATGTCGTACGACCGCTGCCATTGCTCATCGGGGGGAGTTGGGAACGTCGTATCGGAAGACAATGCTTGCTTTCTGGTCCAATTTGTCCGCGAAGCTGTTCGAGTTGTGGATCCTGCTGAGCCGCCCCAAGTTCACCGAGTGTCGCTTGAGTGGCATCATCATGGACTTAGTGTCTCGGGTTGGCGAGTTCTCCGCGGCGATGCGTGCCGCTCAGCCAGCCCCTTGGTGGGCCAATTAGGTCACCCTCGTTTCGCGTGCCGAACCTGAGGCGGTCAATCGCCTTGTCATGGTCACTTCTGAGGTGTTGAAGCGCGCGTGGCCGGCAGCTAAGGAAGAGGCCAAGAAGGGCTTCAAGGACTGGCTGATTCGCTCGACCCCACATGGGGCGAAGGGGGTGCACTCCTGGCTTAAGAAGGATTCTAAAACCATGGTTGAATTTTTCGAGCCCCGGGAAATCAGACACACGCATGAGGAGATGATGAATTACCGTGCTAAGTTGTGGGGGGGCCTCTGGGACATTTCGGGGGAGGAAGGATTGCGGCTGGGTGATGCCATGTCTGACCTCCGAGCTGCTGCTCTCGATTCGGCCCGAGACCCGCCCCCTATTGAAACGCGTGATATTCAAGCATGTCCGTTTTTCTCCGCTACCACGGCCGTGGGAGTCGATGGGTGGAAGCCGCGAGTGGTCGCCGAGCTTCCGCCCAAGGCGCTTGATGCGATTGCCTCTTTGTATCAGTTGTGCGGGCAGAGGATGGGCTGGCCTCTCCAGGTGCCGCTTGGGCTGATTGCCACCCTCCCGACGTCGGAGTTTGATGAACGGCCCGTCTGTACATGTCCTACTCTGTGTCGATTGTACATGCAATTGATGGGGGCGGGATAGACAGGTGGACCTCGACTAATGTGGCGTTTTGGGACACGGCGGTGCGGGGCTCCTCGGCTCTGATGCGAGAGCTGTTTGACGAACCGGCGATCCACGAAGGTTCGCGAACTGTTGCTCTGCAATGGGATTTGAAGTTTTTTCTTATCTGGTCAGCCATTAGAGGTTGATCCGCCTGGCCATGGGTATGGACTACCCGCCCCATCTTCTGTACCTCGGGGTCTTGGTGCGCACTTCCCCCCGAATGCTTGAGGTGGCGGGGGCAGTCTCCAGGATGCCGACGTCGGGGTCGGGGGTCCTTCCAGGTTGTTCGCAATGCACGCCCATGGTAAGAATTTGTGTATATGAAGGCTTGGAGGCCTGTTAGTATCGTCTCAACGGGGAGCTACCCAGGGTCATCACGCGTGCCTATGTCGACTGTATCTCTCAGAACATGGCTGGGGACGAGCACGAGCTCCTGTCCCACGTTCTTCCTGCCGCTGTTCGGTTCGGCCATGAGGTCGACAAGTTTGGCTTCCAGATCAACGACAGAAGTGCCTTAGTCTGTTCCTCTAAGGCGGTGGGGAGCCAGTTGGACGCTAGCCTGCAAGTTGCGGGCTTACCAATTAAACTTCGCTCCAGAACTCGGGACCTGGGATCCTGCACGACGGCTGGAATGCGGCGGAAGGTTCCCGAGGTGCGCCGGCGGAGGCAAGAGGCTCGGAGGCGAGCCGACATGGTTGCGAGTCTGTCGCGGATCTACCAACGGGCGTGGAGGCTGTATAAAGCAGGGGTCTTGGCTGTGGGGACCTAGGGGGCACCAGCTGGCTGGGCTTCCCCCCCACCAGCTGCAAACGGTAACGGGGCAGGCGGCCCAATGTTCGGGCTGGTTGACTCCTGGAGCTTGTTCGACCACGTTGTTGTCTTTGGTTTGCAGCTTTGAGGAAGACCCCTTGTTTCGCCTGCGTCGTGAACACCTTCTTGCGTTCTCGGATTTTTGGGTGAGCCTGGGTCCCAAGGCCAGAATGCGTGTGCAATATGTTTGGGTTGCGGCTGTCAATCTTTCCCTCCGCATTCACGCCAAGTGTCGCTGGCTGCGAGTGCGTGGGCCTGTTATTGCGACGGTGGCGCTGCTTTTTGATCTCGGCTGGTACCTGACTTCATCCTGCGAATGGTATGATGAGTTTGATTTCCCCCTCTATGTCCAGGCCCGTGACTTTCGATTTTGCTAGTGGAAGGCGTTGCAGGTCACGTGCTCCCGATGGGCTTGGGGGAAAACTTCTGACTACTACCTGGGTGGGGGCGTCCGGAAAAGGGGTTGGTCTCACGGTCCATATGAAGCTGCTGAAGCGGTTTGGGCGAGATCTAGACTATGAGTCCCAAACTATTCTCCGTAATACTTTGATAGGTGGATATTGGACGGAGGCCCGCTTGTTCGATGCTGGCTCTGCAGCTGGCTCTTTCTGCCCACGGTGTGGGCTCAAACCAGAGTCGCCCTTTCACCGTTTCTGGCAGTGCGCGGCGAACCACGAGCTGGAGAGCACGGCCGTCCAGGCCACAAACAGCCTGTCCCCGATTGCGGTCGCGTAAAACTCCTCACTCCCATCTATTTGGCTTCGGGGATTGGTGTTTCTCCATCAAATTGTGAATACCCTCCCAACCCCCGTGGCCTCCAAATGGGTCCTTGGAACTCTTGGAGGGGCCTATCCGGTACGTGGGGGAGTCTGGGGGATCGATGGATCCGGAGGGAACGACACTAAGGACTGGAGGCTGAGGAGATGTGGATGGGGCGTGGTCGTGTTGCACGTGAGCGAGAGGGAGGTGGCTGGTGGTATATTTGGAACCTTTCTTACCCCATGTTCAGAGCTCTCCTCGGTCTGAATTAAACTCGCTATGGGTCTTGTTGACAAAAACCGAGGGGGACATTCTGGTGTTCACTGATTACTTGCTAATGGTGAAGAATTTCCGCAAGTCGCCTGAGGCAATCGTGAAGAGCAACAACAACACGTTGGATCTATGAGCTCGCATTTGGGACCGTCTCCAGGCCCGTTCAGGACAGGCCGATCTCCGTTGGACGAACGTTCACCCTCCCAGGCGCAGTTAGGTGGCATGTAGCTTTCTTCGGTCGAACTTCTTTTGAATGATGCCGACACTTGTGCTCGAGAAGAAGCTCGTAGGAGATAACTGGGGCCCGAGTCTTTGGAGACTGTCCGTACAACCGATGCGCTGCACGAGGAGGTCGTATGGCCATCCAGCGTGAAGTTTTCCTTACGTGTCAGCGTTAAGTTGTCATCTCGAAAAATCTAGCGTCGGCTCGGAAGCGGCCAGGAATACACACTCTCGAGGCACAGCGGCGGCGACTGATGGCCGCAGGTCACTACTGTGTCGAGAAGCGCATGATGTTTAAGTGCAGAAGTTATTCTCGCCCCTTTCCCAAGGGGCAACTCTCTCAATTTTGGCCTAGAGATTGTGTGCCCTTGTCGGAGTTCGCACAAGCCCGAGGTGCGTGGGAGCCTCGCGATGACCCGTGAAGTGGGCTGTCGTCGCCGACATCCAGGAACGGCGCGAGCCAGCGGACCATCCTCTCGGCGCACATGTTGCGTGTGTTGCGTGGCGTGGTGGTCTGCTCCTCTTGTGGAAGTTTTGGGGTTGAGCAGTCACGCGAGCTAAGTCAGGAGTGTAAGCAACCCACAGCTAAAGGCAGGGAGGCCCTCTCTCGGTTGGCTCGTGGGCTCCCCCTACATGTAGCATGTTCCCAGCGCGAGGGTGAATCCAGGCTCAGCGCCCACGCTTGCTCTTGGTCAATGCTCTCAGCGCAATCGCAATGCAATATCTTCCTCCTTCTCCGTGCCGCATTCCCCCTCCTCCTCCTCTTCTTCCCCCTCCTCCTCCTCCTCCTCCTCCTCCTCCTCTCCTCCTTCTCCTCCTCCTCCTCCTCCTCCCCCTCCTCCTCCTCCTGCCTTATTTTTCCTCTTCCTCCTTTTCCTTCTCCTCCTCCTCCTCCTCCTCCTCCTCCTCCTCCTCCTCCTCTCCTCCTTCTCCTCCTGCTCCTCCTCCTCCTCCTCCTCTTCCTCCTCGCAACCCCGAGATGATCCCAGGAGGTCGAGCATAGTTCAAGGTAGCCTCCAGTAGACCTCCAAGAGGCCTCAAGACAGCCTCAAGATGGCCCAAGATAGCTGAGCATGGCTCAATATGGCCTCCGACAGCCTCTAGCCTCTAGCCGAACCTGGCTTAGTGTATCCTCCAAGAGGTGTCAAGAACGCCTCCGGTCGTGTCTGGATGGGCTGTTGGGGATACTTTTTGGTCCGCGGACGCGCGAAACGATTCGAACGCCGAGCGTGCTAGGGCCGACCGTGCTAGGGCAAGGCTAGGGCCGATATGCGAAGCGTCAATGATTGGAGTAGGAGTAGGAGTAGGAGTAGGAGTAGGAGTAGGAGTAGGAGTAGGAGTAGGAGGAGGAGGAGGAGGAGGAGGAGGAGGAGGAGGAGGAGGAGGAGCGGGAGGAGGAGATCCCGAAGAGGTCCTGACCCCAGCGCCTTGACTGTAGGGCGGAAGGAGGGGGAGGGAGAGGAGGACAAGAATGTTGGACTTCTTTCAGCACGCGTCGCCCGAGCTGCCTCCGGCGCGCCCCAATTGCCGCGTCTGTGTCAGCGGGCCCCCGACTGGCTTCTGCTCGTGCCGCCTTGGCCCCGCTGCCATCCGCCGTTGCGGCAGCGCCGGGCCCGCTGGCTGCGGCTGCGGCTGCGGCCAGCTCGCAAGCTGCGGCTGCGGCCGGCCCGCTGGCTGCTGCTGCGGCCGGCCCGCCCGCTGCGGCTGCGGCCGGGTCGCTGGCTGCGGCTGCGGCTGCGGCCGGGCCGCTGGCCGCGGCTGCGGCTGCGCCCGCGGCCACCCCGCTGGGTGCCGCCCTGGTCGGGGCGGGCGCCCTTGCCGCCGCTTCCCCTGCCTTTTCCCCGGCCCTGGCCTTGGTCCCACTGCTGCAGTGCGGCGGCCACCGCATCCGGCAGCGCGTCGCCATCGCCCTCCAGCGCCGGAGCCTCCTGCCGATGCCCGAGCCTGTTCAGCGCCCGCCTGGCGGTCTGGCGGACCTCCTTGCGCTGGTCCGACGACAGCGCCGACAGGGCCTCGCAGTGTGGGCCCGCCGCCTCAGCGCCGAGCTGCCCGAGGACCTCCGCGGCGTGGCGCCGCACGCCCTCGTCCTCGCTGCCCAGGAGGCCCGCGACAGCGGTCGCGCAGTCGGCCCCGCCGATCCAGACGAGGGCGTCTGCCGCCGCGCCGCGGGCGCTGGGCTCGCAGCGCGCCAGCACCTCGGCGCAGCTGCGGGCCCCCGCCCCGCCCATGCGCTTGAGGGCGTTGCCCGCGACGGTGGGCACCCGCCAGTCGGCGTCCTGCAGCAGCTGGGCCAGCAACGCCGCGTGCTCCGCCGCGGCGGGCCCGAGCTTCCCGAGCACCTCCGCGGCGGCCTCTCGGGCACGGGGCTTGCTGGACCCGAGCGTCTTGGCGCACAGGCCCGCGACCGCGGCGGCTGCGGCCGTGGACCCGCCCAGCTTCCCAAGGGTCGCCACGGCCGCCGTGCGCACGAGCGCTTCGCTGTCCTCCAGAAGCCCCGCCAGCGCTTGGGCCGCGACCTCGGCCCCAGGCAGCGAGCCAAGCGCCTCGGCGGCCGTGGCGCGCACCTGCCAGTCGCCGCTGCGCAGCAGGGACTCCGCGTGCCTCGCCGCCCCCTCGCCCAACTCGCCGAACAGGCCCGCTGCCGCGCGGCGCACCGCCACGTCGGTGTCACCGCAGAGCGCCTCCAGGCTGGCGCCCTCCTCCAGGAGCCACAGCACCGCCTCCCGCCCGCTCTGCTTCCTGACCTTCAGCCTGCCCGTGGCGTGCTCCTTGAGCAGGCGGTCCAGCTCGCTCTGGTGAGGCCGGGCCGAGCCCACGCTCTCTTGGAACTGGGCTGACCGCGGGCGCAACGCGTAGACCACGTGCATCTGCGCCGCCTCCAGCGCCGCGAGCAGCGCGGCGGCCTTGGTGCGCTCGCTCCACTTCTTCGCCCAGCCGCTCTCTGGCAGGTCGCCCCGACGGCTGGACGCCGCGGCGGCGGCGGCCGCCTTCTCCTCGGCCTTCTCCTCGGCCTTCTTCGGGTCGGCCGTCTCCTCCCAGCATCCGACGAAGTGCTTTTTTGTTCCCTCCCGCGCCCCTGAAGTCTCGCCTCGACCCCCTCCTCTCCCAAAGTCAATCTTCTTGGCCCTGGATCTGCTTCTGATGAGGGCCCCCCTCCCAATTGGCCTGGAGCCGCCCCCCCCCCCCGTGAGGCCCAAACGAAAGAAAAACGCCGCGACGGAACAATTAGCCTGGCGAAGGACCCAACCATATGCAGCTGAGAGTACCGCAATTGTGAATATCTTCTTCGGTGGCGCTCCCTATGGGGCCACGAGCCGTATGAGGGGTGTGCCGAAATTCGTGGCAGTGTACACAACACGAACGAAGACGATAGGTCCGAATATGAAAGCTTGAGCGCGTGCGAGTCGGATCGCGAGCGAGTCTGATTATGAATGAATCTGCGCGCGATTGATTCTATTCGCATGAATGCGTGCATGGATACGCCCAGTGTAAATGTATGTATACGACTGTGAACAGTTTGGGTCTGCGTGACTCTCGGTACTCGTGACTCTGAGCGTCGCCTCTGCAGGGGGCTTCCCTGGGAACCCCGACGGCAGCGCCCGCGCGCCGCGACGCCCATGTCGGCACGCCACACACGAGGATCGCGCTCGCTTCCTCCCCTCATTTTTTCCATCTCCTTTGCCCGCGCACTCCAAAGACCAAGGCTGCGGGCGCAGCGCAAGGCGGAGCCCCCGCGACGCGCGCAGGTCGCCCCGAAGGGGTCGCAGTGACGCGCGCGGTTCGTCCGCTGAGCGGATCAGAGAGTGATTGCTGGCTGACTCGTAGCGCGCATGGCTCTGGCCGCCAGGCAGAGCGACGAGGGGCGGGCGAGGCGCTGGGCAGAGCGCAATGCGGAGTTTGCGCGACGCGCGCTGATCGCCCCGAGAGGGTCAAAGCGACGCGCGCCTTCGGTGGAGCTCCCTGTGGGGCCACGAAACGTGTGAGGGGTGTGCCGAAATGGGTGTGCGGGACGCATGCGGACGGCAGCACTGGGGCCTTCGGTGGAGCTCCCTATGGGGCCACGAAACGTGTGAGGGGTGTGCCGAAATGGGTGTGCGGGACGCATGCGGACGGCAGCACTGGGGCCTTCGGTGGAGCTCCCTGTGGGGCCACGAAACGTGTGAGGGGTGTGCCGAAATGGGTGTGCGGGACGCATGCGGACGGCAGCCATGGGGCCTTCGGTGGAGCTCCCTATGGGGCCACGAAACGTGTGAGGGGTGTGCCGAAATGGGTGTGCGGGACGCATGGAACTGGGGGTGTGGGGCCACGAAACGTGTGAGGGGTGTGCCGAAATGGGTGTGCGGGACGCATGCGGACGGCAGCCATGGGGCCTTCGGTGGAGCTCCCTATGGGGCCACGAAACGTGTGAGGGGTGTGCCGAAATGGGTGTGCGGGACGCATGCGGACGGCAGCACTGGGGCCTTCGGTGGAGCTCCCTGTGGGGCCACGAAACGTGTGAGGGGTGTGCCGAAATGGGTGTGCGGGACGCATGCGGACGGGCCACGGTGGAGCTCCCATGGGGCCACGCGTGTGAGGGGTGTGCCGAAATGGGTGTGCGGGACGCATGCGGACATGGGGCCTTCGGTGGAGCTCCCTGTGGGGCCACGAAACGTGTGAGGGGTGTGCCGAAATGGGTGTGCGGGACGCATGCGGACGGCAGCCATGGGGCCTTCGGTGGAGCTCCCTATGGGGCCACGAAACGTGTGAGGGGTGTGCCGAAATGGGTGTGCGGGACGCATGCGGACGGCAGCACTGGGGCCTTCGGTGGAGCTCCCTGTGGGGCCACGAAACGTGTGAGGGGTGTGCCGAAATGGGTGTGCGGGACGCATGCGGACGGCAGCCATGGGGCCTTCGGTGGAGCTCCCTATGGGGCCACGAAACGTGTGAGGGGTGTGCCGAAATGGGTGTGCGGGACGCATGCGGACGGCAGCACTGGGGCCTTCGGTGGAGCTCCCTGTGGGGCCACGAAACGTGTGAGGGGTGTGCCGAAATGGGTGTGCGGGACGCATGCGGACGGCAGCCATGGGGCCTTCGGTGGAGCTCCCTATGGGGCCACGAAACGTGTGAGGGGTGTGCCGAAATGGGTGTGCGGGACGCATGCGGACGGCAGCACTGGGGCCTTCGGTGGAGCTCCCTATGGGGCCACGAAACGTGTGAGGGGTGTGCCGAAATGGGTGTGCGGGACGCATGCGGACGGCAGGAGAGAGGAGAGAGGAGGAGAGGAGGTGGGACGCGGGGCGCTGTCTCTTCAAAACGAGGACCCAACACCACAGGATGGTTGGGAAAAACAGCGCGGTCGAGACTCGGCCCCCAGATCCGTTCCCGTGGTGCGCCTGGGCCAGAATCTCGAGGCGGACACAGCAGCCGCGACGAGGGAGCCCCGCGGCAGCCCCAAAAGGGCCAGAGGCGCCCGCGAACCTCCCTGACCCCCCCGATCTGATTTTTTTCGGTGTGTTGCCCCAAGAAGGTTCCGACCACTCCCCAAGGGGTCAATGCTTTCGCCCAAGATCCAGTTCTCTTGGCCCGCTGGCCCGGGAATGGGCCCCGAAGGCCCAAACCGAGGAAAACCCGCCATGACTCAGAACAAACACCACGTCGGAGATCTGGCCGTGAACCTCCCACCGTCGATACTGCCCGGGCTCCTCGAAGGGCTTGAACGCCGGCGGGGCCGGCTGCGGACCCGGCGGGGGCCTTTGGAGGCCTCCCAGATGGGGCCCGAGCGCAGATGTGGTCGGAGCATCGCGCCGCATCGGCGACGCATCGACGCCGTCGGCGTGGAGACTGTCGGGCTCCACATCGAGCCGCATCGCCGATGCATCGGCGATGCGGCGCGATCCTCCGACCCCACCCCAGTCATCCGCCGATCTGGTTTTTTCAATCCGCCGCCCCAGAGATCCCGACCAGTTCCCCGGGGGTGATTTTTCGTCCTGGGTCCATTTTTGATGGTCCCCGGGCCCGATTACAGGCCCCGGAGGCCGAACTCTAGGAGGAACCGCCAGACTGAAACACCAGGTCCTCGGATCTCTGGGACCTGCTCGGGCCCCCGTTGGGAGGACGGGCGGGGGCCTCGGCGCGGGCCCGCGTTTGGCCGGCCTGGCGGCGCCCGGGGGCAGCGAGGGCCCCACGGGGGGCCTCGGGCCTCGCGGCCTGGCGGCACCGGGCGGCATGGCTGGCCCGATCATGGCGGGGCGAGGGCGTGCGGGTCAAGCAGTGGCGAAGCGTCCCAGCTCGCCTATAGGCCTGCCAAAGAATGTTCTGGGACCCTGTTGCGGTCTGCACGAGATGTTCTTAGTACATTTCTGGCTGAGACTGTCTGGTTTTAGCACATCGGGCTGATGTTCTTCGAACACTGTCTTTATCCTTAGAGCGTCTTGGTGTTCTGAGAAACTTCGTGGCGGGACTATAAGAATGCCGGGACGGTCGGTCCCTGCTCAAGAGGGGAAGCGGGAGCGAGGGTGGAGGGTCTACCGTCAAAGCGTGTCTTCAGGACGGGTGGTAAGGACGCAGGACCCTTGGATGCCGAAGTTGGAATTATTGGGGCGGCGGGCGACCAGGTGAAAGCGGCAAAGGACGGGCCGCAGAGGCAGGAAGATAATGGCACCCTAGATGAAGACGCGCGTCTTTACTAGGCGCGTTGACTGTAGGATCGAGGTTCGAGGACCGAGGGTCGAGGAGCGAGAGTGGATGGTCGAGGGACGAGGGACGAGGATCGAGGATCGATGAGCTAGATTCGGGAGTCGAGGATTGGCGATCGAGGTTCGAGGTTCGAGGTTCGAGGATCGAGGATCGAGGTCGAGGATCGAGGGTCGAGGATCGGCGATCGAGGGTTGAGGATCGAGGTTCGAGGGACGAAGGTCGGCGATCGACAAGGAAAGATTTACCCAGATCTCCAACGACTTTTTGTCTTGTGGTGTTTTTTTCAATGTGGGCGCTCTTCCTCGATTTCGCCCGTCGGGGGCCCATCATCGGGCCCTAGCGACCATCAAACATGGATCCAGGACGAACACCTCCCCCTGGGGAAGGGGTTGGGATTTCTGGGGCTGCAGACTGGAACATCATATCGGCGGATGCCAGGGTAGGTGGGGGGGCTGGCTCAGGCCAGGGGGAAACATTGACTAGGGATCTGCGGTGCATCGCCAATAGATCGGCGTTCGGCCCCCGATGGCAGATCCGCGCGTTCCTGGGCGGGGTGGGTTATGAAGCCCTTATCAGCGATGAATGGGCGATTGGGGGTCGATGCGTCCCCCCCTGCGCCTATCTCCCTCTAATGCTGCCCCTGTGATGGGCCCCAGACCTCCCCTGAGATCCGACGTCGCGAACCAAATTGCAGAGGTTGTTGGAAATTGCGACCAAAACCCTCGACGCCATGCTTCTGCGGCACTTCTCGAGCCGAGCCGATCCGTGAGGCTCCTGGGGCCGGAGACTTGGCGAAGCGCCCGGCGTGACAAATCGCGACGCCTGGGTCTCAAGGTTATCTCGCGGCGAGAAATAGCAACTTACGGCGGGATTCTTCTCATGTTTAAGTATCTGTTCGGCCTCTTTGGGAGCCCTTGCCGGGGCCCCTGGAAGCCGGCCAAGAAGACGGCTCGGGGCGAGCTGGCCTGGGAAAGGGTCGGAACCTCCGCGGGTTCACGCTATAAGAAAATACACAGCTCCAGAGGTCTGGATAGGAAGGGGGCTCGGGGCGATCAGAGAGCGGTAAAGCCAGCAGGTGGAACGCCTTGCGGAGTGGGCCCGGTGAGCGGGCAGCTCTTGAGCCTAGACTGCTACGGAGGGAGAAATAATTACGGTCAGCAGCTGTGGCTCAGCGTGTCGCGGCGGGCGCACCTGCGACGCACTATGCCCTGCGAGCGGATAGCGTGTCGCTCCGCTCTGCGGGGCGGGAAGCTGGGAAGAGCTCGGGATGTTGACGCTTGGAAATGGGACGTGGTGTGTGGTGGGCCAGAACTGGCGGAACGGCACGCTAAGCAACACTTCCTGACTCTAGATCGAGCGAACGAATGTCCAGCTTTACTTCGGAGGGATCCGCGCCCATGTGTGTGTGTGTGTGTGTGTGTGCGTGTGTGTGTGTGTGTGTGTGGAACGAAAAAGGGCCGCAAACTACGGAACAAAAACATGGGGACAACATAACCGCCAGAGCGGCATACGAGCCCGGACGAAGGGCGGCGACGAGGCGGCGACAGGGCGGGCGACAGCAGAGCCGCCAAAACGGCAGACGGGCCCTGTTCCTTCGTAAGAAGTGGGGGGCCCTACATGCAAACGCTGTTTGGGGAATATCGCCTCGGCGGCGCGCGCATTCTTGTACACGCTGTCAACAGTGGTGCATGTAGCCAACACGGGCCCCAAACAGTGCGATTCCGACAGTTTCGGTTGTGCTATCCATGTGGCGCAAAATCTGTTGTGCATTGTATGTGGTGCAATCTATGTCGTGCACCGTCTGCGATGTAATCTACGGCGTGCACTCTATTTTGTGCAACCTATGTTGTGCAGCGTGTGTTGCGCACTCTATGTTGTGCAATCTGTGTGGTTCACTATTTGTGGTGTGGCGTATGCGGTGCAATACATGTGGTAAGCTATGCGCTTTGTCGTCTGTTGTATGTGGTGCAATGCATCATGCGCAGCTTATGTGTGCAACGTATAAGGTGAACTCGATGTTGCGGAATGTATGGTGTGCAATCCACGTGGTGCAGCCCATGCGGTGAAATCCACCCATGCTCGTAGTGAGTTGTCAACTCCACTGCTCGCACAATCATCCCGCCCACCCACCCGCAAGTGGGTTTGCAAAACCCGTGCGACAGCGATTGCGATGAGTGCTTGGCGTTGGCTGGTGAATCTCTGCGGCCGCGCTCGCCCGCGCATGCTCGCGCGCGCAGCGGCCAACTAGTGCGGCGCGACCGCGGTGGCGCTGACATGGGCAAGTCCCAGTGGGCACTTCAGTGCAAATCGGTGACTCGGGCGCGCGTGGTGTCATGGCGACGCCGACAACGGTAGACACTACGATGATAATAGCGATGATAGTGACGATGGTGGCGATGACGACGGCAAGGCCAATGACGGCACCGCTGTTGATCACGCCCGTCGATAACGATGATGATGTCCTCGCGTCGGTGCTGACAACTTTGGAAGGAGTTCGACATTTGCCCGCGGACGACGCGCGCGACAAGCCCGCGTGGTATTATTTGACACGGGTCGTGCACACCCCTGCACGCGCGCAGGGGCGTTCGAACGACCTCGACATGCGCGCACGAGAAGCCCGTTTGGTAGCATGTTATAAAATGTTGAAGCAACCTCTGGTTTTCTCAAAGAATCTCCGGCATGCGCGCGCGACGACGCGCGCGTGTGCACTTCGCCCCGTCTTTTGCAAGGGATTATTGAGATCTTTTGGTTTTTTAGAAACGAATGCGCGCGCATAGGATTTTTTCAGAGGATGAACGGGGGGATACAGGCTTAGCTGGGATGGTATGATTTCGTATTTCGGACGGGGGCAGGATCATATAAAATTGCACATCCCCAGAAGGAGGCCCGATAAGTCCGGGGGGGTGTAGATCCGAATGCTTTTTGAGGAAAGGAGAACCTATGTTGTGCAATCTATGTGGTGCAATCTTTGTGGTGCGCCCTATGTTGCTTGCGCAATCTAGGGCAGGGCGGCGGCGACGGCGGCGACGTGGCGGCCAGAGCGGCAAACAGGTGCATGCGACGGGCGGCGACGAGGCGGCGGCGGGGCGGCGACGGGGCGGCGACATGGCGGCCAGAGCGGCAGACAGGCTCAGACGACGGGCGGCGACGAGGCGGCGACGGGGTGGCGACGGGTCGGCGACGGCGGCGACATGGCGGCCAGCGCGGCAGACGGGCCCAGACGACAGGCGGCGACGATGCGGCGACGGGGCGACGACATGGCGGCCCGAGTGGCAGTCAGGCCCAGACGACGGGCGGCGACGAGGCGGCGACATGTCGGCCGATATGGCGGCCAGAGCGCCAGAGGTTCTTATCCGTGACTGGTCAGGTCCACGACGCCCATATAGTTCTGGACATACTTCTACGTCTCCTCACACGGCATGCCTGTCTTCAGCCATTCCACAGACGCCTCCGAGCACTCAATCAGCCTGAGACACTGCACTCCGCGAGGAAGCGACATCATCGACAAAAAGACCTCCAGACAAGAACTGGACAACGAATCCGTCGACTGCAACCGTATCCCCAAGAGAGATCAAACACAATCTCCGGAACCCGCGGTTCAACGAGAACCCCACAAGGTCCTCGGAACTGCTGGTTCAACGGAAAACCCGGAAAAGATCTGGTAACTTCCCCAGAAAAGACGGTTCAACGAGAACCCCAAGGGGTCCTCGGAACCGCTGGTTCAACGAACACCCCTGAGATGCTCGACAGAACCACGGGTTCAACGGGCACCCCGCCGGGTGTCCGATCCCACGGGCTCGACGCCTAGCCTCCCATCCTCTCCTTCCTCCTCCTGATTGTCCTTCCGTCCTCCATCCTCCCCTTCGTGGGTTGGGGAACGACGGCATCCCCTGCTCTTTGATACTCTGTGCGTGCGAAGGCACAGCGCGACCCAGAACGAACATTGCCACCAACAATCGCTCAGATGTTGCTCCGCTCCGTCGTCAGAGTCCCTCCAAAACGCACCGCCCAAAACCAAAAACACGTGACTGGACACCCAAGCAAGGGGTCGGCGGATGTGGCGTAAGCCTAAAGTCAACATGCTATTTCTCATCAAAGCGTGGCTCGCTTGATTGTTCATTGAATGTGTGAACCTTGGGGTAACCCTATACGAAAACTGCACGGGTGGAGGGCAATTGCTTTTCAACATTGGTCTCTCTTTTAGAGCTCGCCACATGTAACGGTCAGGCATGTTAACTAGTGCAAGAGTTACTCTCCGAAACGTGGGCGGCTTTTCGCAACATGCGTTCGGGCTAGACGCAACGTTGAACTTCTTACCGTCAGCAGCGAACGCGTTGCGGGGTCCATCGGAATTCGGGACAGATGTCAAACACACCGAATGCGAAACCATTGCCGCCGGCGTGCCGTGCCGTGCCTGGCCAGCGTGCCGTGCGCGTCGTGCTTGAAAACCACAGTGCGAAGAAATTGCCGCCGTGCCGTATCGTGCCCACGTGCTGTGCCGTGCCTTGAACCCAGACTGCGAACCAAGAGTGCGATGCCGTGCCGTGCCGTGACCGCGTGCCGTGCCGTGATCGCGCCGCGCTCTCAAACACCGTGTGTCCTCTCATCCCGCGTTGCTGCTTCGGCTTTACATGACGGCGCATTGATCCTGCTTGCTCGTACACCTGGTGGCTCGCTCGGAAACTGTGCGGCAATTCGTTTTCAAGGCGGGGCTCTCGCCTCAAAAGCCTGGCCCACAATGCGCTCGTCTTTCGACGGGGCGCTTTTTGTAGCGAGAGGTGGCCTGTAGTGAGGAAGGGCCTTGGGGCGGGGGCGTGTATTGCGGCACCATTGATTCATCCTGGGTCTACTCTTGTCCTCCTCCTCCTCTTCCTCCTCCTCTTTCATTCTCCTCCTCCATCCTCCCCCTCCGTTCCGCGTTCCTCCCTCCTGTTCTCATCTCTATAGCAGCGCTGTGCGGCGATACCTGGTGTGCCGCCGCGCTACGCGAGCGCTCCGCGCGGCCACCAGGCTAGCCACGGCAACGGTGCTTTCGGACGCCGCCGAGAGTGCGTTTCCCGAGGGAAGACAGAGAAACGGAAAAACCATGCACTATACGGGTAGAATAACGGACGAGGGGAGGAGTAGTGGGGTAAAGCTCTCGCTGCTGTGCCACTGCGCGAGCGGTGGCCCGCGGAGCTGTGCTCGGACGGCGGCGCGGGAGGTGGGGTACCTGGTTCTCGTTGGAGTAGTCGCTGAGCGCCTGCCCCCTGTCTCGGATCTTTCCTGTCGCAGCGGCGACGCGGAACCTGTGCTCGTCGCGGATGGTGGCCACTGTGGTAGTCGGCCCCGATCACGTTTATGCGGGGCTGGTGTTCCCTCTGCCACCTCCAACGGGTGCTGGCCATAAGCACTCTGCACTTCGCAACCTGGTCCTGCGGCGCGTCGTAACAGTCCTCCTCGTCGACCACCTGCGCGTCCTCCGCGTGCTCCACGTCGTACTGCGCGCCCTCCGCGTCCTGCTGCCTGTCCTCCTCGTCCTGCGGCATGTCGCGCGGCACGTCGTAACACACATCCTCGTCGCAGCGCTCTTCCCCGTACTCCACGTCTTGCGGCGCGTCGCACCGCTCCCGCGCGTCCTCCACTACCTGCGGCACGCTCCCGCGCGTCCTCGTAATCCAGTCTTCCGGGGACGTACGACTAACGATCGCATAGCAGTGATCGAGATATCTGGTGCATCGGTCGTCCGCGTCGCCGATTTCGTCCGGGCTGCGCTCCTGGATCATTGGGTTTTGACGGCGCCACCTCCGCGGGATCCTCGGACCCCTCTTGGTAGCACTCGTCGATGGATGCGGTAGCTGATGGTGCCCCGTTGGCGTATGGCGAACCGCGCCTCTGTGCTACGGATAGGCTGTTCCGAATCCTAGCACCGATCTTCCTTTTCATACCCGCCGCCGTAGTCTTCCTCTCCTCATCCTTGTCTGTCTCGAAGACCTGTTCGATCTCACGGAGAACATCTGGTAGTCTTTCCGTTTCGTAGCGGGCCTCGGCGCGCCAATACTGCGCACTGACGTCTTGGCTGTTGAGGCGGAGGGCTTCCGTACAGTCAGACTCCGCCTCGGCCCGATGTCCATACAGAACCGCGCATCAGGCTATGGGTAACTGCATCTGGGCAGCTGGATGCAAGCCGTATGGCCCTCGCCCTCGAATACCAGGCGGCAGTCTCGTGGAAGAACTCGGTTCTGAGGAGGTCCTGTCCCCTCCTGCCGGCTTCCTTCACCATCCTCCTGGTCACGTCTGCCTCCCTAGTCTTCTCCGCCTTCCAGGGCCCGTCCTCATCCATCACATCCTCGTCCTTCTCTTGAGCACGTGGATCGTCAGGTTCGGCACGATGATCGTTGGGCTCAGCACGCTCTCCTCGTTCTTCCTCCAGCGCCTTCTCCGCCTGACCAGGCTGGGGAACTTGGCTCGGGATTCCAAGCGGATCTTGCAATGGCGACGGTGCAAGGGTCCTTGGCGAAACAGCCCGAAGGGCTAGGTACTTAGGGCGGGCTTCTGGGCTAAAGGCCGGGTCAACTCTGGGGTGGGCCGCCCAAGGGAGGGGCCCACTGGCTCTCCGAGGCGTGCGGCTCCTCCTTGTCGTCCTTCCTGCCCTCCTCGGCCTCGCAACCGCCATGGAACATTGGGATGGGTCCGTCCAGGTCGTAGTAGTATTCGCTCTGGGTGTGGCTGTGGTCCTGGTCGTACTGATTGCCATCGATGTCGTTCTTCTCCTCCTCCTTCGTGCCCTCCTCGGCCTCGTAGCCGCCGTGGAACATTGGAAGGGGCGTCGGTACCTCTATGACGATGTACTTCATCTGAGGGAAGCTATTGCACTTGCTGTCGCACTTGCCGTGCTGGCTGTCGTACTTGCTGCCGTACTAGTCGCGCTGAGTGTGCAGCCCCCCGAGCTCGGCCATCGCCTTGCTGTCATGGCGCGGCCGGAGGCGTAGTGTGCAGCCCCCCGAGTTCGCCCTCGTCATCGTCACCACCACCACCACCACCACCACCACCATCATCATCATCATCATCATCATCATCATCATCATCATCATCATCATCATCATCATCATCATCATCATCATCATCATCATCATCATCATCATCATCATCATCATCATCATCATCATCATCATCATCATCATCATCATCATCATCATCATCATCATCATCATCATCATCATCATCATCATCATCATCATCATCATCATCATCATCATCATCATCATCATCATCATCATCATCATCATCATCATCATCATCATCATCATCATCATCATCATCATCATCATCATCATCATCATCATCATCA
Organism: Prorocentrum cordatum; assembly: GCA_963575745.1. Taxonomy (NCBI): domain Eukaryota; class Dinophyceae; order Prorocentrales; family Prorocentraceae; genus Prorocentrum; species Prorocentrum cordatum. The sequence continues at coordinate 263,365 of CAUYUJ010015923.1, read as the reverse complement.
TCATCATCATCATCATTATCATCATCATCATCGTCCGTCGAACACTTCTGGTTGAATTGCCACTTTGTTTTTTTCTGCCGCCAGGACGCAGCTGCGTGGGCACTGAGCTGGACGTGCGGCCGCTGGACGCCGATGGCTCGCGAACAAAAAACGCCGCATGGAAGCCGAGGCCCCCGGGGGCGAGGTCTTGGGCTGCCAGACCGCCGCGCCGTCGCCAGGAGGGGAGCGGGCGCGCGCCAGGGGGCCCCCAGCCAGGGGAACGGCCTCCACCGAGAGAGCAAGGGGAGCGTCCCAGATGAGCGACGACCCATCACAAACAGGTCGTACGCGGGATGGCATGGCGACCTCACGCGGCGGCTTACGCGGGCTGCCGGCGCGGCACGTTACAGTGGAGGCGAGGGCGCCTACGCACGACCTTCCGCGGGCAGCTTCTTCGCGAATGTCGGCGCAGACGACCCCATTTTTCTGCGTCGCTCGATGGGCTCGGAGGTGCTCGGAGGTGGCAGGGGCCTCCGAAGGCCTTCGGAGGCCTCCCCTCCGAAGGCCCCTGCCTTCTCAGGAGGCCGCCCCCTCTCGCGCCAGCCCCTTGCGCGCGCCGGCGAAGGGAGTGGGCGCGCGAGGCGGTGGGTGGGCCCGTGGTGCGCGCGGGCGCGCGGGGAATCGGCCGGCCGGAACTTTCTGCCGGCGGCGCACCCCCCCTTGCGGCCAAGCCGGGCGCGCTCCCCGACTCGGCTACACGCAAGAGTGACCCTTGCCATCGCTCGGACGTCCACTCCCCGTGCGTTTGTCGGTTTCGTGCTTTTGCTTTGCAAGACGATCCGGGATGCTCCCCGAGGGGCCTCGCCGAGAAGAACATGCACACGTCCGAGCGATGCGCGGCCTGCCGATCGCTGCGTGCGGTGCGGCCGTGGCGGCCCGCGTGCGTGGGCTTCGGCCCGCCGGAGCAGACGCGCACCGCAGGCTGCCCCAGCGGAAGGCCACTCTGACGTGCACGGTCACAGCGTGCAGCGAGGACGGGCGGTAGGGACGCGGGGCCCCTGGAAGCCGAAGCTGGGATCTTTTGGGCGGCGGGCGACTCGTGAGAACGGCAACGGACGGGGCCGCAGAGGCAAGGACAGAAGGGCACCCTGGATGTCGGCGCGCGTCCTCGCTGGGCGCGTCGACTGTGGAGGAACCGGCGCCTGCCTGCCCCGGTGGCCGGGGGGAAGGGCCGAGCGAGGAGCTCCCTCGAGGCAGAGGGCGCAGGAAACGGGCCCTCCGGTCAGGCCGCGGAGGGCCGCCCCGTGGCCTCGGCGTGCTCTCCGCAAGAGTGCCCCGGGCGGTGCGGTCTTCGGCACTGCCGGGGCCTGGAGGAAGGGAGCGAGGCAATCGTAACTGGAAGGCACCGCTGCTTCCCCAGAGGGGACAAGCAACGGCATGAGCGTAACAACTCGGAGGCCTGCGCAGGTTCCTCGGATCGGCGCTGGAGCCCCCTGGCGGCGCATCCGGCGCCGCCCTTGCGCGCTCCGCGCGCCAGGAGGGGGGGTCCAGAGCCGATCCGATAGAAATCCGCGCGGACCTCAGAGTTTTTGTGTTTACGTCATTGTTTGTTCCCCGATTCCTGTGTGCGCATGGGCGCCACCTCCCCAGACATTCGCCGGCCCGACTTGAATTCGAGACGTGTGCTCCTGGATCTCGCCCCCAACTTTGCACCCCGGGCCACCTCTTGATATCTTCCCGCTTGGCTCGGGACCGGCCTCCCGAAGGCCTGGACCTGCGGAACAGAGGCCACCCGCCTTGATAACTTCGAGCTGTCGGGTGTCTTGGACTGTTGTACCTACCACCAGAAAGCTGGAAGCACACATGAGCGACCATCAAAAACGGGTCTTACGCGAGATGTACAGCGACCTTACGCCGCGGCTCACGCGGGCCGCCCGCGCGGCACGCTGCACTGGAGATGAAGGCGCTTACCCGAGACCTTGCGCGGGCAGCTTACGCGCCAATGTCGGCGCAATCGAACCCGGTTTTCAGCGTCGCTCATGTGGAATATCCGGAGGCCGCTTGCTGGATACACATGCGGGAGCCAAGCCTACATTGCTATGGAGAGCCGAGGGCTGGACAGACATCTGGCCGCACGTGAGCGACGAAAATAACCGAGTCTTGCGCGAGAAGACATAGTGACCTTCCGCCACGGCTTACGCGGGTCGCCAGCGCGGCACACCGCGTGGATGAGGAGGCGCTTACGCGCGACCTTACGCGAGAAGCTTGAGCGCGACTGTCAACGCAATCGACCCCGTTTTCTCCCGTCGCTCACGAGTATCCAGCTCTCGCCCAGGCCGGCCTCGTCACGTATATCCAGCTTATTGGCAACATCGGAAGAGGCTGTGCGACGGTCGGCCGGGGCCGCCTCCGACTGCGAAGGCCGCCGCTGGAGCCCTGCCGCACCCGCCCCGCTCAGAGGCTCCCCTGCGCCAGCTCCTCGAACCTGAGCGCCAGCACATGCAGCTCCTCGGCCACCTTTGCGGCTGCCAGGCTCTTCCTGGCCGCAGGCGGCTTCGCCTTCTCGTCGCGGTCCTTGGCACCCTTGTCGGCTGCACGCAAGAGCGACCCTGGGTATAAGAGGGACCTTCGGCGCGCGGCTTTCGGGGGGACGCGAGGGGTAAAAACCAAGCACGCAAGCCGCTGCAGTCGCATCCACTTCAGCGATCAAAAGGGGTCCCCGTGGGCCCGCACCGAAGGACACTCCGGCGAAGGGTCACTCTCACGTGCAGTCGACCTTGGCGATCGCCGCCGTCGGCTTCCTGCCGAGCGCCGGGCGGCACCTGCGCGGCGCCTCTCTCGGGCTGCCCGTGGGCGGGGGAGGTCCAGCGCCCGCCCCCGGCGCCACGCTGGCGGCGCCGTAGAAGCTGACGAGGCCCCCCGACATCCGCCGCGGCTGCGCCGGCGCGGGCTCCGCGGCGTCGTCCGCCTCGGAGGCGCGCCTCGTCATCAGCCGCTGGCGCGCCTCCTCGCGGATCTTCAGCTCCGAGGCGGTCCTCTCGCCCTGGTCGCTCCAGGACTTCCGCCGCTGGCTCTCCGCGCTCGCCGCGCCCGAGGCGGAGGGGCGCCGCTGCTGCTCTGGGGCGGGGCCCGTCAGCGGCAGCTCGCCGCCGCCCGACTTGTACTCGACGGACTTGCGCCGGATGTGCTGCAGCAGGGACTTGTCGTCCTTGGCCTGCCGCAGCTCCGCGAAGGCCGCGCTGTCGACCAAGGAGCTCCGCCTCTGCGGCACCAGTCCGCCGCCCAGCGACGCCCGGCGCCCGCCGCTCGTGGAGGCGCGCCGACAGGGCTGGGCCTCCGCTGCCTGCGCCTCACCGCCGTCGCTCTGGGCATGGCTAGGCTCTGCCCCCGAGCCGTCCTCGTCCTCGCCCTTGTCCTCGCTGCCGCCCTCGGGCGTGGCCGGCACCGACGTCAGCACCAGCCCCGTGTCGCGGCGCTCCGCGATGGGCGCCATCCTCACGTCCCGCCGCTGCCGGCCCACCGCCGAGCCAGTGCTCGCCTGCGAGGCACGCCGCAGGCTCAGGCTGACGTCCGCTGGCCGCAGGAAGCTGCTCTTCCTGCTCACCGACGCCTGCGACCCCGCGGCGGCCCTGCCTGGCATGGCTATGACCGACACCCGCGGCCCAGCGGCAGCGCCGGCCGAAATCGCGGCCAGTGCGCCAGGCACGCCCACGGTCGACGGGCGCTTGGCGAACATGCCGTCCGCCAGCGTCTGCGGAGGCGGCCCCACCGAAAGCTGCACGACGGGGGCCTCGGAGTCGTCCTCGCCGCTGGCGCCAGAGTCCGGTGGCAGGTCTGTGACCTCGATGAGGTCACTGATCCTTCGGCCCTTCTCAGAGGCGATCTCGCGGCGCATGGAGTGTGCGAGGGAGTCCACTACGGAGCCGCGGAAGGATCGCCGGCGAGTAGGGTTGCCGTCGCGGTCCAAGCTCAATTGGGGCGTCGAGTCGCTCTTGGCCTGCTTGTCCGGGCTTGCCGGGGCCGCCCTGACCGCAGGAGCTGACGGCTCTGGCTGCGAGCGGGCCCTTTTCGCGACTTTGTTGGCAACCCTCTCCAGCGTCTGGGAGCATGCGGACAAGCGGATGATGACCG